>JAQZBX010049279.1:0-19997 GCA_029593785.1 Cabassous unicinctus | reverse complement strand
TGACTTCAAAGAACCAAGATATTAGCCTAAATATTTAACAGGTATTAAGACAAATTCATTATGCATGTTCCCTCTCCCAAACTTCCTGCTTTCTGTTTTCAATTGGTAGCATTATTACCTACAAATGTCCAAGATAACCATTAAGCCACCCTCTCTTAACATCCAATCAAGTACTATTTACTTGTGTTTCTCATAATTGCCTCCTTCCATTATTATCCCCTATCCTCATTCCAGCATGATCTCTCTTAGATCATTGTAATTGGTTGCCAAATGATCTCCCCATGTCGTTTTTCACAGTCTCCAATCTAGTATTAACAGTGTCATAAATATGATTGAGTCATTTCTCTGCCTAAAATGATCCCATAGCTCCCTTCTACCTATTCTAGCCTACCTCCTGTCATTTTCTCCCAGCACCTGATACTCTGCCTTCATCAGCTCTTCCCCTAGCAACCATATATATTCATGTCTCCAAAAAGTCTAACACTTTACTTGTAATACCTTTTCTATACTCAGATTCATATTTCAATGATCAACTAAGATACAACTGTCCAGTGACAAATTACCAGTTCTACCTAATTTCCAAACACTATATTTGAACTAACACTACAGTCATTTTCAAATAATTTTTCTTTGTTAAGAATGAACCCTCTATTTTAAGCACAGGAATGGGATCTCATTCATCACCAGGTACTTGGTACAATGTACATACTAGGTGCCCTAAATATTTTCTCAAACCAAAAATGATTGAATTGTTATGTTCTACTGGGCTGAGTAATACTTTACAAGGAACAAAATAAAAGATTTGGAAGTTTTAAATAAGAAAATTCTTGTTCCCTAGAATTTGCATTATTCTTTTGGTTGAAATTATTATTCAAAATTTTCATTTGGTAGCATGAAATTTCTTAAGTTTTAAACAAGAATATTATGAATATCATCTTGTGCTATACTATCTACTCAAAAGCAGTGAAACTAGAAAGAAAGCCTAGTCAATCAATGTGTTTATAATTAGAATCAAAATGATGCCAGCAAAGATAGTATTTTAATATAATCTATCTCTTAATAGTCAAGCTTGGATTCATTAAACATTTATTGACCACCTACAATGGAAGAGAGAGAGTTGAATCAAGCATGATCCATTCAGTAATGGGCGAGATTACTATCCACTTGGAAAAAGTTATTGTCTAAACAGCATGAAGGATGGATATAGATTAGGAAGGCACATAACAAAGGTGTACAGAGGTCATTGCAGGGATATAGTGAGCCATGAACAAGGACAGGGAGACATTAATATGTAATGAAAAGTTGTCTAGCTTCATCAAAGTTTATGATTTGTGAAGAGGATTTCTGAAAGTGAAGGATAGTGAATACCAAGATCGCAAAGCTTGGTCGCTATAATTCTTTTTGCAAAATGTGGAGGTATTGAAGACTGCTAAAGTAAAGTGAGAATCTTTACAATAATTTTAGAAAGTTTATTCAGCAGCAACATCTATAAGAAATGCGTGGGGCTGTTTGTGGATTTTATAACATGCTGAATGGCAGTGATATCTAAAAGAAATTTGAGTATATGAGAGAGATTGTAGATACAGAACAATGAAAAAAATCAAGGAAAAGGGTAAAAATAACATTATTTGCGCCCTGTCTGTGGATGGGAATTGAAAGAGAAAGTGGAAACAAAGAACACTGGTAAGTCTGGTTAACTAAAAGGATATTAGTGTCATTTACCAAGAAGGAATTTGAGGTAAAATTGGTAGGATAGTAATGTGCCGAGAGCACTTCCAGGAAGAGGCATTTGGTCACGCATTTGGAGATATGGATTGGAGGTCAGAAGAAAGTGAGAGATTACAGGTACCAAATTAAGAATTATCTACATAGAGGTGAAAAGTTTTGCTGCAAAAATTGATCAATGTAACAAGAAAGAGTAAAAGAGAAAAGAAATAGCAGGAAAAAATACTAAATTTTAGAGTCAGTTTTTGGTCTCTCAGAGACCTGAACAGCTACTACTTCTGCCATGTACCAGCTGCAGGACATTGTGCAAATAATCTAACCTCTCTAAGTCTTAGAACATTTGATAATCAAATGGAAGAATGTTTAAACTAAATGGCACATGATTTATTAGATATTAGGAACTCAATCAATTAATTGTAATTTTATTATTATTGTTCTTGTTGTTAGCATCATTATCATCATCATTACCTCCACTACTACTAGGAAAAGAAAGACCAGTTAAGGCACCATGAGAATTAGGATAATGTAGCATAATAAAATCATGAAAGGAGAAATGACTACAACATCATGGCTCAACAATATACTGTGATATATATCACATGTATTTAATATCCAACTTTTCAAATAGTAACTCAGCTCCTCCATCTCCAGATATTAGCCTCTTAGAAATCATCCTCAATCATGCTCTCTTAAGAAAAGCCACTCACAAATTATAAGGAAGCTACTGGCATGGCTGCTAAGTCTAAGAATTCCCTTGAGACAACAGATGGTACTTTATAAATAGACTTTGAATCACCTGTTACATGACTTGAGCAGCCCAATCCCTAAGTCCTTCTTTTAAAGAGTTTCAAACTGAATTGTGAAGCAAAAATATTCTAAATGCAAGAATCATAAATTATACATTAAAATAAACATAGGATACATAATTGACAAAAACAGCAGAATTTGCAATGATTTTATTGCATATGATTTTTGTATACATATTGAACTTATGTGTGAGGTTTGTGTCCATGTGTGTATACTTGCATTAAAGGGAGGTTGAAAGGGAAAGAAAAAAGGGTTAACAGTATAAGGTAAGTATAAGAGTAAAAGGGGAAAAAGTAGAATATTTTTCTGAAATTTATACTTGCAAGGGTCATCTCAAAATAAACAGAAAACTGTTTAAAATAAAAAATAAGCTAATATAATATTTGTTTACTTACCAAGAAAATGTCACCTCTGATTTATAAGAAGGTCAATCTCAAACATTACCTGAGACCAGATCTTGCCAGAGAAATAAGCTGAGAAGTAGTTGCTCTTATCAAAACTGTCTTTCAAGCCCCCAAAGTCTATTTTCCTCTCTTAATAATCTCTAAATACAGGGTTCTCAAAGTTAATACATCTCAGAGAGAATCACAGAGAAGCTTCCTTATGAGATGTGGTCCAAATAGGGAAGTTTTAATTTAACAGACATAATGACGTTTTCATGAGTCCCTTGATGTTGCTATAGTTATTTAGCTCAATATCTTTCTTTTGAGTTTCTCTTTCCTTCAATTTAAATACCCAGGGAATAAGAATAACAGAACATATTTAGTTCTCATTTTAGAGTCTTATCATAGTACATTTTTGCTAAATTTATTTATTCATTCACTCATTCACTCAACTATTATTTATTTTGTTCCAGGCACTACTCTGATGCTGGGGCCATAATGATGAAGACCGACAAGTCTCCTATAGAGCCTAGTTTATGAGGATTGATAGACAATAAATAAGCAACAAAATAAACAAGTTCATTTCTGATAGCAGCAAGTATTAAGAAGAAAATGAAATGGGTTAATGTGAAAGAGAGTGATAGAGTGATTCAAATACATACAGACAGCTTTATTTTTTAGTATGCATCTTAGCATGCAAATTCTTAAAAGGAGTCTTAAAATATTCATACATCTTTCCACCCTGTCATTTTCATATTCATCATTTTCACTGAAGGCACATTTGCCTCATCACTCAATCAGAAACTGCTTACAGAAAGACTATAAAATGAGTAACACAATGTTGAGTATGAGGAATTCCAAGAAGTACAAAAGAAATTGCCAGCACATGAGGGGTTTTCTAGAAAGCTAGAACAAATAAGGTACATAGGCCTTGAAGTTAATAATGAAAATCTGTTAATAATGATGTCAGGTTTGGATTAAGTTCCAAATGTAGAAGAGTCACTAATGTCCAGTGGAGAGTGGGATTTGATCTGAACCTTGAAGTGAGGGCAAGTTTTGGAAAGGGAGGGAGGAAGACAATGGGAGACAGAATTCTAGGCAGGGAAAAGAGCATAAGCTATGTAAAGAGTAAGCTTTTCCAAGGTGGAGTCTAAAGAGAAGGGGAAGTTCCTACTGAAAGGGAGATTTGC
This sequence comes from Cabassous unicinctus, assembly GCA_029593785.1. Taxonomy (NCBI): domain Eukaryota; kingdom Metazoa; phylum Chordata; class Mammalia; order Cingulata; family Chlamyphoridae; genus Cabassous; species Cabassous unicinctus. Next base: position 15,892 of record JAQZBX010049279.1, on the reverse strand, counting down.
ATCAACTTGAGAACATTGTTCATGGATTTTTATCTTTATACATCAGGAAAATAAAAGTGTTTCTGAAGAGAATGACATAATAAAAGTGATATTCTACCAAGAATATTCTGAAGCCAGTATGTAGTTTTAAAGTGGAAGATGAGAGAAAATTTACAACAGAAGGTTACAGCTATAATGTAAACTCAAATAGCAGTGACAGTAAGAAAGTATATGTATAAAATTGTTACAGATCAAAATAAACAAGACATTGTAAATGATAAAATGAGTGAGGCAAAAGTAAGAAAAAAAGTTGTCAAATTTATTATTGTTGCTAGGAAAACAACACAATGTGTCTGTCTTGCTGCCAATAATATTACGATATATTAAGGAGAACTGATGAATACACAATCACAAAAATTCATGGGATGTATTTAGGATGTCTTCAAATTTTTAACTTGTATTCTGAAGCTTTTTAAAAGCATTCATCTTGCATATTTTTATATGAGAATATACTCACCTTTTCAATTTTTTTAATATTATTGATTTGTAGCATACTATATTTCTAGTTTTGTATAAATGGCGTGCTGGTTATTTGTATATAAAATTACTCACCTTGAATGATTTTTCTATCTTCTAACATACCAATATTTACATAACTCCATCTTCTCTCTATTTTCCTACTTTCAGATTCTTCTCAACATTATTTACCCCAGTATATGATCTATAGATTTTAATGCATTAAAACCAAACAAAAAGGGCAAAGCTGGCAAGTGCTAAAGTACTATTATGGTTTTCTCATTTTACATGTTCACGGTTCCTGGAAATTTTAGACGACCCAAAGTTTTCTCAATTATTTATGTGATGTTCAATCCCAAATGTTTATCTCCAGCCTCCTCCTTTTTCTTCGGTGCCAAGGACTACATATGTAAAAGCATATTCTAAAGGCATATTACCCTGACTTTGGATCCCCACCTTCTATGAAGGGTTAATTTTCTCAGCTGTGAATATTACCAATCTGAGTTTCAGGAAACTGGCCTCAACAGATGGGTTCAGACTGCTCTACCACTGTTCTTTCCCTGCTCATTCACACCACCATGTTTTTGAACATGCTCTTCTCTACCTGGGGTGAGGAACCTCCACTGCTAAGTTTCATAATATTGTACTTACTCCTTTCCTCTGTGAACCTGGCAAAATTCAGTGCTCTCCTCTATCTCATCAATGTACTTTGTACATGTATCTCTTAAGGAACTTACCATATTTTTCTGCAACTTTATTATCCAATCTTTCACAATCATCTATGGCCTTTCCCTACTAGGCTATGAGTTCCTTGGAAGTAGTAGAAATTGTCCATTAAGATGTGTATTCCTGGTGCCAATACAAAGAATAGAGTGACAGTAACTGTTTGTGAACAGAATAACTGAGTGACTGCGTAAAATAAGAATGTGCTTGTCCACATTAAGAACTGAGCTATTGGCCATGGTCTTTTTAGGGTGGGTGCCTATCGACTTAAGCATCCACATAAATCTATTCCATACACATAATCAAAATTTCAAATTATTTTAAAAATTTAAAGAGAAGCAAGAAGTGAAATACACTCATCATCTTTCATTTCTCAAAAAAACAAACAAAATTTAAAACTAAAGTGGCATAGAGGCTAAATATATATTGCACTTACTAGTATAGAAAACAGTACTAAGAGCTACACACATTTTGAATCATAAAATATATTCAGTACCCATAATCTCTTACTCTTGATTACATGTAAAATGAAATTTATTCTCTTTGTCATATTCACACTAATGAAGTCATTCAGAGTATGCCAGGACTGCAAGCATTTACATAGTAATTTAATTTGCAGAATAAATTCAGAATTCATAAAAAGTTTCTATTACACAAGGTTTTTTCTGTTTAACTTTTATATGTATTATCAAATATGCTAGACTATATAAAGTTGAATTTTTGGGGGGTTTTGTGTTTTAAGAAAAATAGTAAACAAATCATAAGAATAGAGAAAGAAGTAAAAGAAAGATGATGAAGTAGACATCAAAGGACACTGAGAACTAGAAAGAATGAAAACATTCACAAAATGAGGTACAGTGTTTCATCTGTGTCAATCTGACAGGTCATGTATTATTTATCTCAAATATAGCTCTATCTCTCTCTTATACTGACTACCAACGTTCCAATAATTAAAACAGTACATACATCAATATATGTGAAAGACCCCAGATTATCAATTTATACATTTATCACCAAAAAGCAGATATGTAAGAATGAACACACACATGATACACTTACCTACATGGGCACAAACACAATCTTTTTATCCTCAACGTTAAAATTTTGAAAACCTCACAAAAAAGAATCACTATTAACCTTATTTTTATTATTCTCTTAAAATTATTTTAAAATTCAAAGAGATGCAAAATATGGTCTATATCATATGATATAGACTGATACCCTTTTTTGAGCTGATATAATTTACAATTTTTTCAAAATGTGAATATCACAAATGTAAATAAGAAGCTTTTGAAGTAAAGCTTGAGTTTTCCCTTCTCTAATTTTTGTCTGACATTGAATTTTCTAATGTCACAAAGATGCTTCCTTTATATCAACAAGCTATATTTGATAAACTCTCTAGAAATAAGTGGGCCAAGAACAGACTCAACATTTTATAATATACAAACTACTAGCACACATAATGAACACGATATAGTTTAGACATAAGAATAACCTGCAGGGTGAAAGCAAATCTTTTAAAATTGTTTTATGGATAGGAAAAGGAATATTAACTGGCCCATTGTTCAAAATGTTTTTAATTTGAATCTGGAACTGCCTATACATATTTGACATTCTCTAATATTAAAAATTATTATCCTGAGAATGTAAAATTTTTAAATGCAACTATTACAAAACTGATTATTAACAAGTCCCAGTATATACACTAACTCTAAAAATTAAGTTGATACAATGAAGAGTAACTTCCCATTTGATAACTTAAAATTTGGACCTCCCCAAATAACCAAATAATCCTTTCTAATTGGAATATTTTAGTTGAAAAATGATGAAATTTGATCTACCCTTTGGGGTGATTTCACTGACAGCTTTATGGAGAACTGACTACTAGGACAAGAGAGGAAGCAGAAGAGCACATTGGAGGCTGATGCAATTGTCCAGGTGAGAGATAAAAACACTTGGACTATGCATTTTATCAGAGAAGATGGTGAGAAGTCACTTGATTTGAGATATATCCTAGAAGAGGAGACAAAATATAGCAACAGAATAGAGACAAAATAACAAGAGGAGTCTATACATAGAAACCTAAATTAATCCTTCTGTTTTCCTGTTGTTAATGGGCACATATGCATTCACCAAGAACTGCACTAATGTGGAAAATTTATAACAAACTTATAACAACTTGTACAGAAATTTATAAACAAATCCATAATTGTCTATGGAGGATAAAGTCAGAATAGAGCAGTACAAAGGCAACACTACTTTTTTTTCATTCTTAACAATTTTAAAGTTTATTCTTACAGATTTTTTCTATATCCATACTATCATTTATTTATTTTAGTAATGTATACTGAAATAAATAAAATATACAAAAGATGCAAAGAATGAAAAAAGCACCACTAACATTTTCACACCCAAATTTAAGAACGTAAGAATGACCAAAGCAAGGGAACACTACCTTTCATTCTCTACATTTGCTGTTTTGTTAGTTTTTCTTTTATTTTCAGTAATGAGCAAAACTTCTTTTGAAACTTTTTTCATCATGAAAAAAAGTTTAAATGAATGACAAAGTTAATGAGTCATTATTAATTTTAGGGGCTACCTCTTCCATAAAATAATAGTTCTGATATCAAATCTAGATGGTCATACCACATAAAAACTAATGAAAAATAATTTAATTGTATAATACACTATGCATCACTGATAAAATATTTTCAAAATAGAAATAGCACAGTAAAATTGTTCTGGCATTTAAAAACATGGGATACTTTATATTTACTCCATGATTTACAATAAATTATGAATCATGTGTTCTGCAATTTAATGTTTGAAAACTTCCTCCCACAGAAGTTGAAAGATATCATTTTTAAAACCCAGTGGCCTTGTTACCATGTGAATTAATTTTGCTTTATAATTGTAAATTAAGACATTTTTAAGTTGATTTTGCTTTAAAAATTGCTTTATAATTGTAAATTAAGACATTTTTAAGTTGATTTTGTTTTAAAAATTGGAGTGATGACATGTAAATCAATTTTTAAACCCTTATTTTTACAAGTTTTACCAGTTAAACCAAGCTGTATGTTTTAAAAATCAGCTCCAAGCAAAAACTCAAAATTGGTATGTCTGAAGAACTTTGGTTAATTTTGAAATCACTCAATGAATAAAAAGCTAGAAATTTATGAACTACAGTAGTACCAAGTATTCTGCTTCAATCAAATTATTACATCTCAAATTGGGGACGGTTTTAAAAAAGCAAGATTCAGGCTAATCATTATGCTTGCTTTGATGAGAAAGAAGGAAACCATTCAATATTTGAAATATTTAAAAAATATTATATGATATATTATTAGACAAGTACATTATGAGGTATCATTGACATCAGCAATATGACTTAAAATATCTTCCTTCCTAAAGGATATTTAATATTAATCTGCATTTTAGTATTTTATTGCTTTCATTTTATTCTAATCATTTCAGATACAGTGTTTTCACAACATAAATTTGTTATATTCCATTTCACTTGGTTGCTATTTAGTTTTCTCTCTGAACAACACTTTTATAGCTATTTGACTAATGTCCATCAACCAAAAAATATTTAGAATAGTTAAACCTTAATGGAACTTGTTGGAGGTGGCAGCAAACTGCTAGTTACCTGAGACTGAGCACTTTTCAAAAGAATGGTTTTCCTCTGTATCTCAATAGGCCATCTTCTAGTGTTCAGCCTCTGAAGAGACAAGGCCTGTCCCTGACAAAGAAGGGGACATCTGCTTGCCAACAAGGGCAGCCGATGGGGGGACAGCTGCTGCTGCCAGATGGCCCTCACATCTATTGGTATTGTTTTATTGAGGGATTGTTTAAGTACCTTTAAGATCATATTTCATGGTCAGTACAATTTACCTCCGATTCCTCATGAAGACAGACTGTTTCAATTAAAATGACAGCATCTATGCAGAGATTGCATCCCACACCCACCATTCTTCTTTAGTTCCAAATGATGACAATAATGATGACAATGACAAGTAATTTAAAATTAAAGAGAGAGCGCTAGTTTACATATACCGGCTGTGTCTCAAATTTTTGGAAAAAGGCCAAGACACATGACAGAACAATGGACATTAGTAGAAATCAATGACTACTGGAAAATCAAAGACACTGTCTACAAAACTACTACTTAAGACTCATTGATTCTTTTAATAACCAACTTAAGCCTCTCCTGAGCTCAAAGCTTAAATGTTGTAACTAAACCTCTACTATCTTTAATATCAGAATACTCAGCAGAGTATATATATTCTGTTATCTGCGTAACAGAATGTGGCACACTCACAAGAAAACTTTTAATGTTGTATAGTCAGTTGGTGATAGATTCAATTTGTTAACTTCATGTTACCTAGGGAACTTGGAGAAATGCCAACTTTAAAAGTGATAAGCAAAGGAAAGGAATTAGGCACATCATTTTTTCTTATCCATTTTTACTTATTTTTTTGTAATAAGTTTTATTGATTGTTGCTTTTAAGTATAAGCCATTTTAAAATGTACATCTCAATATGAATAAAATATCTTAGCTAAAAGAAGGATGAGAAATAGAAATGAATTTTCATTTGAATTCAATATTGTTAATGCAAGTTGCATGTACACAATCTTATTCTCCATACAGAGGTTGTACTGTAAATTGAAATGCCATTGATATACTTTTATAAATCAGATGTGCTAGTTCATGTATATTTTATTCTCTATACCAATCCTTTTAGGACATAATTAAATGCAAACAAACAGAAAAGAACTAACTCAAATCAATGTGTCCTTCTGAATGACATATCCTTCATACCTGCGAAGCCATCTCATCAGCTAGACTCAGGCTCATAAATTTGACAAGGTTGGTTGATTCCCTTCCAATTCCATTTACATTAAGAAATATGTAGCCATGTAACTTATTTTCCTAATAATTTATAAAGTGCTTCAGTTATGATGAAAGGTGAAATTGCCTGTTTCCAAAGCACAAGTTAATATTTTGATTATCTTTGTACCTCATTGTTTATGTAGAGCTTTTGAATATAACCTGAAATATAGGACAGATTTGGTTGTGTTTTGGAAGACAAAGCATTCAGTTCGAATACGCCAAAGATGTCAATGGGATCCTTTCACTAGGACCACTTAAGCCAATATATAGATAAAATGATTCATCACTTCAACTCTACAAGCCATTATTTCTAATTAAAAACTATCCCATAATTACCTATTTCATTGCAAGGTCTGTGTGGTAAATAAATTCAAGTGATCAGTAAAACACTCACCAAGGAAATTACCTTAAAAAATTACTTCATTTCCAAGTGTATCTTCCTAATTAAAATGACTATTTCCCATCCATATTTCTGAACTGCAATTTATAATAACTTGAGAGTCTCTGAATAATCAATATTTAGGCAAGCTACTGCTGTAATTTCTTAAATCATTCTGCCTATAAAACTGGAAGACTTTTTTTTTCACCATTTATTGGCCTTTTCCAAATACGTACATGAAAATTTATAGCACTACCTCTTACTCCTAGAGGAAAAGAAAAAGTGTTAAAGCTCCATAATCATTTTCCCCCAACTCTAAACTAGAGCAGTGGGGGTAATGTCCAATTCAATTATATTTATTACAAAATTACCATCTGCAACACCTTGGAAAATACAAGGGTATTTGATACTTGAACCCACAAACTTGTGATAATTATAATCCAAAGAATCTTCTGTCTTCCACTATTTATATAATGTATGCTTGATTCTCCTACACCTTTAACTTTTCAGCTTACTTCTTCCCACTCTTCTTTTTCTAGAGACAACATGGTGCAATGCAAGGAACTTGAGTATTGTGTTTCTTAGCTACGAATGTGAATCTTTATTTTGCCATTTACTAATAGTGCTGTTCTGGGTAACACAATTTCCTTTCTTCAGCCTCAGTTTGTAATTGTCAAGCTTTAATTTCCTTTCAATGCTTTGATTTCTCAATCTGAACTGGTTTATGTTCTCTAACAATGCTCTCATTGTTGCCTGGGCTAACTGAACTATAAGCAAATATCAATCTCAGGCATCCTGGAAAAAAGAACACAAGTTTTAGAGTAAGTTAAACCTAGCTTTGTAAACAGGTCTACCTACAAATTGCTACAAATAACTGTATTTAGAAAAGATATTTCACTGAAAAATGCAACCCTTAGTAATATGTACATCTCTGTGTGTATGTTTGTGTGTGTACATTTTTGTGTGTATGTATCCATCTATCAACTTATGTACCTTCCTGCCTACCTGTCTATATTACTATGTGCCAGGTACTGTCTAAACATTTCACAAACACTAATTCGTTTAACCCTCATGATATCGCTATGAAGTGGCCACTATTATCATTCCAAGTTTACAGATAAGGAAACTGAGGAATCAAGGTATGGCATAACAGTCCCAAAGTCACATGGGTGGTAAGGAAACTGGAATCTTTTCAGATCTCATTTTTGTGACCTTTAACACTCTTGACTTCTTTCTTTGAAATTCTCTTGAAAATTATCTTCTATGACATAGCTTTTCCTTTCTGGATTTCCTTCTAAATCTCTAATCCACCCTTCTTTGTTTCTTTCAAGGAATCCTCATCTTCTATGTCTTCTTTAAATGGAGGTGTTCATCAAAAATCTCATTTTTAAACATCTCACTCTATACCTCTTGCATGGATAATCAAGTTACCTCCAGCCTTGATTTTAAATTCTAAAAAATACATTTCCAACTATATAATGAACCACATGAACAGGATTTTCAACAGGCCTTACCATTCTGAAATATTCCCAAATCATTACCCTCTCCCACCTCCCTGTGATTTCTATCTATTAAAATAGCATCATTGTAGTAAAACCTCATGTAAAACACGAAATGGGTGGTACTGCATATATAAGACTGTTTTTACAAAATATAAATTAAAATATACTAGAGAGAAGGTAAAAGAATAGCAGCTATGTATGCCAGATGAGGCACAGAGAGATTGAGAGGTGATGAGCTTTGTTTGTTTGTTTTTTGTTTATTATTATTGGAATAATGAAACTGCTCTGGGAGTGATTGGGGTGATGAATACATAAACGTGATCACACAGAATACCATTGATTGTACTCTTTGGATGTACTTATGCTTTATTAATATGTACCAATAAAATTGAAAAAAAATTTTCTTAAAACAAGGAAGGGAAGTAAGAATTAATTACAGGCATTTAAACTTTTTTACCTTCTCACCAGGTTTGATTTGCCTACAGGTATGTTTACATAATTTCAGCTATTAGTAAAATAAAGTAAGTGGCAAAAAAAAAAATGGCATAATTGGCCCTCCATTCGACCACATTACAAAAAGCCTGTTTTAATGTTGGAGACCTTCCACTTCCACATTCCTCTCGTCCACCTAATCCTGTGAATTCCTTTTAAGACCAACTCTGAAGTACCTCATAACATCAACCTCTTCATTCTTTTTCTTTCATTCCACTATTTCAGGAACTCTAGTTTGGCTTGTGAACTCTACTTTGGCTTCTAACTATTCCATTGACCTATATCCGGTCCCTTTCCATTCCTTATCTTCAATATTGCTGCCAGGGAGACCTATTTGAAATTTTTGGCCCTTATATATCATCAAGTCTCAGATGACTTCATGTCACTGCAGCATGAACTTCAAACTCCCTCTTGAAATTCAACCCCAAAATACCTTTCGAGATTATCTCCTGCTACTCTTCTCTACTCTATAGTCCACATTCCCTGAAACATGAAACTTCAAAGCCCGTTGCTTCATCGTGTTGTTCCTTGAGTGCTATGAAAACTCAAGTGTTCCTTCTCTACCTATCAGAATCTTAACTTAACCTGTTTCTCTATACAAATGATCAAAGACTTTCCGGATGTTTCACTTTTTGGATATTTCATTTAACTCTCAACTCCAAGACCGTTCTCCTTGGATCCTCAATTTATTATGTTCAGAAATTCTGGGCAAGCTAGATAAGTAAATTGCAAATTTGGGGATGGGGAGTAACCAACACATAATCAATTCAAACAAGCTATATAGTTCCATCCAAAATCTCTACCTAGTTCTCAATTTTAAAGTCTTAGCCATGCCTCCTCAGAATTAATGTCAAACTCATATAACCCATAGAGTTATCAGCCTTACCTCATCATAGTTCTAAAGCTAGGAATTAATATTTTTCATCTTTCTTTTATGTTTACCAAAATTTCACTATGAAAAACTGCTACTTTTTTCTGTCATCTGCCTTATACTGTTTTTTACCAGACTAAGTTAGCAAATCATAATTTTCATAAATTCTTAAATATATATATATATTCTTATGTATACTTTATATGTTAAGAATATATAAATACTAAAAATTGTTTTTACAAAAATAAAATCACATAGATAAAAATTTTATGGAAGTGAAAACTCTGTTGGTAGGAGATTATTATACAATAGGACAGCCTGATATCAGCCTATCCCCTAGTCCTCAGGAATTTAATAACCTTTATAACACCAATGAATTAAGACATTTTGAAGCATCTTTATCAGCCTCATGTTTATTTCTATATTCTACATAGAAAATCTACTTGAGCCAATTTTAGTTTTATCATGTTTACAGACAGACAATATATTGCAAAATTTAGTACATCTAATCAAGTATAAAAAATATACTCCATAATGTATGTCTAAACATGGTATGTTTGTGAATATGTTAGTTTATTTCCACAAGCATAACAGTGACACATGGTTGTCATAATATTGGCTGAAAATGTATTAAGAGAAATCAAATAAATTGTACGTATTTCTTATTTAGAAAAAGCCAAATTCTTAAGAATCTTTTGAATGATACTCTAGCTGGTTATCTTTATAGAGTTAGTAAAGGTAATACTTGCATTAAAAGGTTATACATCCACATAATTCTAAGGCTCTAACGTTTATTTTGAATAAAAGATTTTCAAGTACCTCACCCCAACACACACACATTAAAATCTGGTGAGTACTTTCTGACTGAGGAAACCTGAAAGACATGAAAATAAAAAGTAATAACTCACTACATGCTTTTGATGGGACAAATGAAGAATAAATTTTGTAGCATATCCTTTACACAAGTTAGACATGTTATATAAGACAAAAGACAAATTAGAAACAGATATATAAAAGTAGTGGAGCTTTGATTGGAATGATGATGGATGAACAGATGTTTCTGAGGCCAAGAAAGGGTGATAGAAAAAATTAATGATGACTTTAGAAAAATGAATTTCAAATTACTTGTGTTGTATATGGTATTAAGCCACAATCACGTGACAGATACCTGTCCCAATAGCAAGTTATATTTTTGTTTTCTTGAAAATAGATTCTAAAATCAGTACCATGAAGGTGCTTTAACTCATGGGTACCAATCAGATCTGTGAAACTACCCATCATTAGATGGCTTTACTAAATATACGCCCTAGTATTAAATTACTTGATAGTATAGTTCAAAGCATTTACAGAAATTAATTTTTAATTATTTATAAAATTATTAATTCAACTTAATCATGTTGTAATGATGAAAACTGTCACACTAGTATCTACCATCATTGCATGTGGCAGTATTTTTCATGATTTCTCTGTATAAAATATAAGAAAAATAACCAGGTCAAATGAATAAGGCACTAGAACAATAATAAACAGTACATTTTTAAAGTGCCACAGATATATAAATTATTCTTGTTGTTGAAACTGTTATTAGAGCTCTAGTGCTTTGCACATGCATCTCACTTGATCCTCACAGCAACTGTGTGAATTTGTTAGTAAAATGGCATTTGCCAGTTTTACAGAAAACTGATAATAGAAAAGGATTTTGCTGAAGGTTATATACAGTTATTAAGGACAGACCTAAAACTTGAAAATAGGTCTTCCATTACCAATCCAAAATACCTAGAGTGGAGTTTCTCAACTGGTGTGCAAATTTGTTCTTTACAATAGGTGACAGGAAAGAAAGATGAAGAGAATGAAGTTCTTTTTCATCTCATCAAATAGGTGATTTTCTTGACCTTGAGCATGACCCTTAATTATTCCAGGCTTTACTTTTTTCATCTATAAAAATTAGATCTTAAACTAATCTCTAAACTTTTGTATATTGCAAATATTTTATTATTCTGGGATTTAATATGATAAAAATGGAAGCACTAACTAAAGAGTATTTCTGGAAAACCAAAATGTTTTAAAATTTCTGATTAGAAAGTCTAATATATATTCATATAGCAATACCAATGATATTTTCCCCAATTAAAAATGCTCACTGTTTTAGTTTGCCAGTTCTGCTGTGACAAATCCCATGCAATGGGGTGGCTTAAACAACAAGAATTAATTTTCTCACAGTTTCAGAGGCCAAAAGTCTAAAATCAAGGTATCAAAGAGGCCAAGCTTTCTCCCCAAAGTCCAAGGCATTTTGGTGTTGGTTGCTACAATCCTTGGTGGGTTCCTTGGCTTGCATTTCTGCCTTTCATCACATGTTGAGCTTTCTCTCCTTGAGTCTTAACATTAGTTAGCTAAGAGGGGTGCTGATGGAAAGTACCAGAAATCTGTTGGCTTTTATAACGGGTATTTATTTGGGGAAAAAGCTTACAGTTACAAGGTCCTAAAGCATCCAATTCAAGGTTGATATCTCATCCAAGTCAGTTGCCACATGTTGAAGCAAGATGGCGGGCAATCTTCCTGGTCTCTCCTTCCTTCTTTCTCTTAAGGCTCCATGGGCTCAGCTTCTTCTGATCTCAGCTGCAGACTGGCATAGGGCTCATCTCTCAGGGCTTCTCAGCTGCTTTGGTATCTTCACAAGGTCAGTTGTAAACTATCAGGGCTCCAGGATCAAATTGACAAAGTTCTCTCTTCTTCCTCTGTGTAGCTTCTTCTGTGCATCTTCTTGAGTGAGTGTCCATTTATATAGTCACCAAGGGGGTGGAGACTCAACCTTGAGTCATGCCTTATTGATGTGGTTGAATCAAAGCCCTAATCTTGATTTAATCAAGTAAATGTAAAACCTTGGAATTTATTACAGTCAAAGGGTCTCACGCCCATAGGAACAGACATGTTTACAAATATAATCAATACCTTTTTTGGATTTCATAAATAATATCAAACTGCTACAAGTCTGCTCTTCAGTTTCTGCTGACTTCCAGATTCTGGATCCTCATACCACTTGCAAATTTCTTCTTCCTATAAAGTTCTCCAGTAATACTAATTAAGGCCCATTCCTAATTCAGTTGGGCCACACCTAAATAGAACCTTAGAAAAACCTATTCACAAATAAGTTTACACCTTAACTGATAATACATCTTCAAAGTGTTCTACAAAAGGGTTCACACTCACAGGAAGGCAGATTAAAAACATGCCTTTTTTGTTGGGGTACATAATTCAGTCTAGTACACCTTTAATATAAAAATACCATGGAAGAAAAAATGAAGATAATAGAGAAGTGTGACTTAAAATTTTTAACTGTGTAGTCACTTACAACCTAATATGAAGTTTTTAAAGAAGTGATCATTTAAAATATCTGAATATATTTTATACCTCTGGAAATAACAACCAAAGTAAATAAAATTATAATGTACATAGAAATCTACTTGTATATATAATACATGAATTATACCAACATTTTTAACATATAATTGTCATCTAAGCTATGAATTTTGAGCACTATATCCCAATGAAACCATAGTAACACATTCTAAATCAACTAAACTATTAAAATGCATGGTATAGGATTTATATCTATAGCCAGTCAAATATAAGTAAATATCTTAATTAAATTTATATACTTTTTTCTTAACATTATAGAGTTTTTAAAAACTTTACTTTGTGCTACCTGTATATCTCCTCTTAAAGTCTCCTCACAGAAGCATGAATATTCAGCACAACTAATAAAATTAAGTAAAGAAGCATATTTATTTCACTAACACATATTAACAAGAACAATTTTACTAGGAAATGAGCAAATCACAGATTTGACCCTACTGAGAATTTTCTGAACAGAATGCTCTTTTTCTATTTAAATGGTCTGCTTAATTCAAAGTGTTGTTTAGTCTTTTGGAATTTACCAATCTGCATTATTTTATCAAAGAATAGCGTTCTTAGCAAGAGTAAATAAAAGGTACCAATAGGAAGAATGTATGTCAAGAAGAATAATATCAGATTCACACAAAGGAGCAGACAATGCTCAAGATACAGAACTAAAGCACACAGATGATCACAAACAAAATTTCAGCGAAATTTGCTTCCATTTGAAGACAAAAGAAGGTCAGATTTTCAAAGCCTGAAATATGCTCAATTGCAGAATATCAGGCAATTTCTATGTAGGTGACTGCTAGGTGATTACTCAGTATCCATTCTCCACTTCCTTCTAACTAAAAGAACTCCATTTTTCTTAGCAGCGAACTGTTCTCACCTTAAAAAGAAATTTCAGGGAAGCAGATGTGGCTCAAGCCATTGGACTCCTATCTACCATATGGAGTGTTCCAGGTTCGATTTCTGGGGCCTCCTGGTGAATAGCAAGTTGGCCTGTGCAGCGTGGAGACCTGGCGCAACAAGATGACACAACAAAAAGAGACATAGAGGAGAGACAGTGAGAGAGACAACGAAGCAGGGAGCTGAGGTGGCTTGGGTGATTGAGTGCCTTTCTCCCACGTCAGAAGGTCTTGGAATCGGTTCCCAGTGCCTCTTAAAGAGAAGACGAGAAGAGAGTACAAGCAGACACAGAAGAACATGCAGCAAATGGACACGGAGAACAGAGACAATGAAAACAAGCAATGGGGGGAGGGGGTATAAATAAAAACATAGGGAGGAGTGGGGGAAAAAAGTAATAAAAAAGAAAAGAAATTGCACTTCTACTCCTACAGATATGGGAAACCACATGACATTATTTTGTCAAATATAATATAAGTGCAAGTTTTTGAGTACACCTCTGGAATTTCTCCAAAATGAGGTACAAATGTGGATGAAGTGGCCTCGTGATTTTGCGCTTCTTCTCCTGGCCAGGGACTCAGCACACGGTAACTGGCATTATATCTACCATTTTGTAAGCATGAGAATGGAAGTCACATGTAAAGGAAGCAGAGTAGCTGAGTCCTATAACATAAAGCAACCATACCAGACCCACTTACCTACCCACACCCCCGTGTCTAGGTGATTCATCACAGAAGAAATCCTATCTTTCAGCAATTTGAGCCACACTCAACCCTTAATATAATTGCCTAAAATTTGTCCCTTTCTAAGTCTCATTATTTAAAAATTCAACAAATATTTACAAAAAGACTTCACTGCTCCACTACCAATACACCATCAAGCGGATCCCCCCTATAACTGATTACTTCAGCAATCAAAGGTTTTCCCAAAAAACTATTTCCCTCACCAAAGTCCATATATGATATGTCTGATTCATGGAATGGACCAAATTGAAACACAAGACTGGATCCTCCATTATAGTTATATATGACTCTTCTAAAAGTTAAAAACAAAGCAAAGCAAGCTGAATTTAGCTTAAACTATTATAAACCATGTATTACCCTTTAATATTTAATAACTTTAAGGAAGTCTTTTCTAAATTTTCTCAAACATAACCCTATACAAAGCAATCACACAAAGCAGAAAGGGAGTATTTTCAAAATCAGTGCTTCACAGACTATCTGTGGTGAAGGAAGTAATTTTTTAAAAATCAATCTGTCATAGACTAATTCTTTAATAAAATATGCCCAGCTCAATAAAACAAGTTCACTGATCACATGCTTGGATATCACAATAAATGTCAAATTGCTATAAAAGTTTCCAAAAGCTTATTCTCAGCATTTACTTGTCTTGTTGAACATTTGAAATTAACATTTACTATATTGGTATCGATCCAGAGCCCATACTTTGTTACCACTCTTATAAATCATTTATATTGATATTCAAACATTTAGGTAAAAACAGTTTTCTAAATATAATTGCTTTATACTCTGACCCAATTTAGTGCTCAACCATAAATTATATTTTTTATTTAACAAAAATTGAAAGTGAATTAAATATCAGGTCAGTATTGGGAATATTAAGATCTCCTTATTCATTAATTTTAGAAAAAAGTTTAATTCATTTTTAAAAGGAGTTTAAAAGTTATTTAAATATTTCTAAGTATAGAAATATTTAAAATACTCATTTTTCTAAATAAGTATGAGTTTCTTTGAATTCTCACCATTTTTCAGTCAATATTGAGAACGTCACTATTATGATTTTAAAAATACATTAACCATAATTTCCATTAACTTGATATAACATTTCATTGATTTTTATCTATTCTAGAAATGAACACATGGAGATAAATGACTGAAAATGATTTTTTTTTTCAATTGTGAAAACTACATTCTGTGATCATTTAAACCTCATAACACTCAGAATTGAGGAAGGGAAACATGATTGATGTTTAGTAACTAAATACTAAAAGAGACAGATGGGGGTGAAAGAGTAGGCTTTAAAATGTCACAGACTACTACTGAGTTCCACAATGCTTCACTGAAAAAACAGTTCAAAAGCAAGCATAATGACAGTGTCATAATTTGGAAAAAAAAAGTCCTCATCTGAAATCTCTACTTTTGGAAATTTCATATTATATTATATAAATATATTCCTGGCACTATCAAGTGATTATCTGAAATGAAGATATATGCTAT
>JAQZBX010049278.1:0-19965 GCA_029593785.1 Cabassous unicinctus | reverse complement strand
AAAAATACAATACGATAATACAGGCATTTATATTTACCAAAATATTTACCTTTACTGGACGTTCCCTATTCCATCTTGAACCACTTTCTAGAGTCTTTTCCTTTCAGTCTGAAGAACTCCCTTTAGCATAGCTTGTCACGATATCTAGTGGTGATGAATTCTATCAGCTTTTGTTTATCTGGGAATGTCTTCATCTCTCCCTCATTTTTGAAAGTTAGTTACACCATATATAAAATTCTTGGTTAGTAATTGTTTCCTTTCAGCACTTTAAGTGTTTCAATGCACTGCCTTCTTGACTGTGGTTTCTGAAATCTGTACTCAGTCTAATTGGGACTCCCTTCCAATACATTGTTTTCTCTTGCAGCTTTCAGAATTCTCTCCTTTTCCTTTGCTTTTGATAGCTTGCTCATTATGTGATGGAGCATCTTTGTCTCCACATTTATCCTGTTTGGTGCTACTTGGGCTTCTCTGATGTGCATTTCTTGTCTTTTGCTAAATTTGGGAAGTTTTGTCATTATTTTTCTGAATATTCCTTCTGTCCCTTTCTCACTGTCTTCTCTTCCTGCGAATCCCATTATGTGTATATTGGTAATCTTTTTTTTTTTTGCATTATCTGTAATTATTTTATGTTTTTAAACAATTGAAGTATATCATTCATACATGAACATACATAAACAATAAGTGTTTGTAAACATCCTGAACTTACAAAACAAACATGCATAATATCATGCAGGGCTCCCACACATTGCCCCCCCAAAATACCCTACTTTGTTGTGAAACATTTGTTAAATCATGAAAGAGCATCGTCAAAGTATTACTAACTATAGTCGATATCTTCTTCCCCTATGCATTTTTTAAAGGATTTATTTATTTACTTACTTTTATCCATTTTTACCCCCCCATTTTTGCTGTTTCTGTGTCCATTTACTGGGCAACTCTCTCTGTCTGTTATCTGCCCTCTCTTCTCATCTTTCTCCTCCTGTCTTCACTGGAATTCAATCCTCAGAATCTCCGATGTGGGAGAAAGGCATCCTACTGCCTGTGTCACCTTAGTTCCTGGTTTTTCAGTGCATCTCATCTTGGCTTTCCCTTGTGTCACACTCCTGTTACATCGTCATATTGCTGCGTGGCTCGCGGGGCCTGGCCGTGCACCTGCTCTCGGGGCCTGGTGGCACACCCGTGCATGGGGCTTGGTGGCCACATGCCTTCTATAATTTTCTCTCTTCCATCTTTACCAGGAGGTCCCTGCGATCGAACCTAGGTCTCTTCATATGGGAGATGGCAAGTCAATAATCTTCTGGTTGTTGTGTGAATCTCTACCCCTTGTGGCAATGCCCCATGAACGTTTGAACATATTTATATACTTTATATGTATGCCCAAGTGAACTTCCTCCTGTGTATCCCCCATCACTGACACCCCACAACAATCATCCTCCCTTGCCACAGTTGTAACCCTTCTGTGATCCAAAACTTCTTCAAAAATGAAGCCAAGAATATTGCCAATTTTGATTAATAGGAAAATGAAATAATAATGATAGGTTTAAACATAAGAAATAAAATACATAATTTAGAAAAACTAAAACTAAAAGTAACAAAAAGTTGGAGTATTTAATGAAAAATATTTTTTAAAAAAATTTTTTGATGATTTCCTTTCTTCACTGTAATGTCTGTTGTCCTGTAGTCCTGTATGTACAGTGGCATTTTCTTCCATTTTCTCCAGTGTCTGTCTTTTATCATTTTGTCTTAGAAGTTTTAGGTCACAGTATATTCACATACGGAATATGGGGGACTCCCCTATACCCACCATCCTACCCCTTTCACCCCTTTGTTATTAATAACCTTTTTACATGTGGATGGTATATTTGTTACAACTGATATACAAATATTGAAACATAGCTACTAACCATGATCAATGGTTTACATTATGGTTTAGATTTTACATCATACATTTTTATAAATTTTTGATGAAATTTCATATGGCCTATATACATCATTGGAAGATAATGTAGAATACTTCCATTGCCCCTAAATACTCCCTCTACATATATTCTGTTCCCCTCTCCCCCTCCCCTTGGGGCCCATTGCAACAACCAGGCTTCCCTCCTGGTAGGACAATATTCATAGATACTTGCTTCAACACTGAGGGCTTGACACACTAGTTTGTCCTCCTTTAGTAAGAAAGGCCATTGCTCTCGAGAGACACCCTCCCCTCTGTTTGAAAACATATCAGGCATCCCCAGCATGGGAGCCCAACTCTTTCCCACTCATTATGTGTGTCTCCCCTTACTGATACAATACACAATAACAAAATGATCACGTTCTGTAGAAGACTGCGCCCTCTCCCAAATGCACCCCCATCCAACACTCTAAACCAGTAACCCTTCCTTGTGATATTGCCGAAAGAATTTTCTCAACATTGTAGTTTCACCCATGTACTCACCAATCCTCCGTGTTCACCTGCTCCTTCCCCCAACCCTCCCAGACTTCCATGGACCCTCTAACCCATCCTCCCTGCCCTAGCCCCTGTCAAGCTTGCACTGCCCAACCCAATTGTATCCCTATACCCCTGTCATATCCCTTCACTGCACGACTACTCACTTCTACCTTATCATATATTTCGCCCATATGGGCTCTGGCTCACAACCTTTCTCTCCCTTTGTATTTCCTGTAAACCTGTCTTCCAGACTCTAGCTCTCTGAATTGGCTCAAATTGCTCAATTCATATCAGAGAGGTCATGAAATATTTTCCCTTCAATGCCTGGCTTGCTTCACTCAACATAAGGTCCTCAACATTCATCCATGTTATCCCATGTGTAAGCAAAGCATTCCTTCTTACAGCTGAGTAATATTGTGTTGTATGTATGTACCACATTTTCTTCATCCATTCATCTGTTGATGCGCATTTGGCTTGATTCCACCTTTTGGCAATAGTGAATAATGCCACTATGAACATTGGATTGCATATATCTGTTCGTATCCTTGGTTTCAGTTCTTCTGGGTATATATACCCAGCAGTGGAATTGCTGGGTCATATAGCAAATCTGTAGTTATTTTTTTGAGGAAACACCAAAGTGTCTTCCATAATGGCTAATCCATTCTCCATTCCCACCAGTAGTGGATGAGGACTCCCATTCCTCCACATCCTCTCCAACACTTGTAGTTCTCTATTTTTTTAATAGCCACCAGTCTAATGGGCATAAGATGGTGTCTCATTGTAGTTTCGATTTGCATTTTCCTAATAGCTAGTGATGTTGAACATCTTTCCGTGTGCTTTTTGGCCATTTGTCTTTCTTCTTTGCAGAAGTGAGTGTTCAAATCAGTTGCCCATTTTTAATGTGTTATTTGTATTTTTAATTTGAGATAAAGCATTTCTTTATATGTGCTATATATTTGGTTCCTATCAGATATATGGTTACAAAATATTTTCTCCCATTGGGTAGGCTCTCTTTTCACTTTCTTGATGAACTCCTTTGAGGTGCAAAAGGTTTTAACTTTCAGGAGGTCCCATTTATCTATTTATTCTTTCACTACTCATGCTTTGGGTGTGAAGTTCATGAAGCCATTTCCTAGTACAAGGTCCTGTAGATGCTTCCCTACATTATCTTCCAAAGTCTATGATCTTGGCTCTTATTTTTAGATCTTTGATCCATCTTGAGTTGATTTTTTTATAAGGTGTGAGATGGTGTTTCTCTCTCAGGCTTTTGGATATGGATATTCAGTTCTCCAAGCACCATTTGTTGAAGAGGTCATTCTTTCCCAGTTGATTGGGCTTTGTGGCCTTGCTGAATATAATATGACTGTATATGCCAGGATCTATATCAGAAGACTCAGTTTGGTTCAATTGGTCAGTATGTCTGTCCTTGTGCCAATACCATGCAGTTTTGACCTCTGTAGCTTTGTATTATGTTTTAAAGTCATGTAGTGTGATTCCTCCAATTTCATTTTTCTTTTTCAATATACCTTTGGGTATTTGGTGCCTCTTGCTCTTGCAAATAAATTTCACAGTTAATTTTTCAAACTTAGTAAAAATTGCTCTGTTGATTTTTATTGGGATTTCATTTAATCTGTAGATTAGTTTGGGTAGGATAGACATCTTAATGATTTTAGTCTTCCTATCCCTGAACAAGGAATATTCTTCCAGTTATTTAAGTCCTCTTTGATTTTCACAATGTTGTGTAGTTTTCTATATATAAGTCCTTTACATCTTTAGTTAAATGTATTCCTGGGTATTTGATTCTTTTAGTTACTATTGTAAATGGTATTTTTTCTTGATATCCTCCTCAGATTGCTCATTATTGGTGTACAGAAATGCTGCTGATTTTTGTGCATTGATCTTATAACCTGCAACTTTACTGAACTGATTTATAAGTTCTAGAAGCTTTGTTACAGATTTCTCAGGGCTTTCTATGGATAGGATCATGTCCTCTGTAAATAGTGAAATTTTTACTTCTTCCTATCCAGTTTGGATGCCTTTTATATCTTTTTCTTGCCTCAGTGCTCGAGCAAGTACTTCTAAGACAATGTTAAATAGGAGTGGTGATAGAGGGCATCCTTGTCTTGTTCCCTATCTTAGAGGAAAATCTTTTAGGATTTCACCATTGTATGTGATGTTAGCTGTGGGTTTTTCATATATAACCTTTATCATGTTAGAAAATTTCCTTTTATTCCTATCATTTGCAGTGCTTTTATCAGGAAAGTGTGCTGTATTTTGTCGAATACTTTTTCTCTCTCTCTTCTTCTGACCTCTTCCATATTTTCTCTTCTTTCTTTTAAATTCTTTTTACTTCCCAAATCTCTTCTTTTGAACTTAGTTCAGGGTAATTTCTGGAACTAGACTTGTTCTGGAACAGTGTTGACAGCTGGGGCAGGGAGGGAAGAAAACATTTATGCATGTCCAAGTGACCCAGTGCAGGAAAACACCTGTGTGGCCTGAGGAAAGTTCACAGGGAGGGGCGTGAGTAATTTGGGGGACAGAGCAGACCTGTGTCACTGGAGCTGTGGGTTCTGAGAGGAGCAGGGACCCCTCAGCCTTATGGTCCAGAGACTCTGTGGTGATCCTGGTTCATTCCAGGAGACCAGGCCAGCAGGAGTGTGAGAGCCAGTGTGTGAAACAAGCCAATCAGTAGCCCCTTCACACAAGTCTTCCATAAACCCTGCCAGGCCTTCAAAAGTATTGAGGGGCAGCTGGACAGCAAACTCTCTCAAATGGGAGCAAAATTCAGATTTTATTCCTAATCCCAAGGCTTTGGATTTGGGTGAAATGTGGAGGCTAGAAGTGTGTTCATGGATATGCATCCCACTGCACCTCTCCAGGACACACACTCACACCACCTCCCCTGCTCCCCACATTCACAAGCACACCACACAGACTTGCACATAGACATTCCCCAGTCCCTGTGCACAGATTACATGCCACCTTATGGGAACACTGATGCTTATAAGAACTGTAGTTCTTTACCTGGAAAATCACTTTCTTTAACCATATCCCAATCCTTATTTCTTCCAGGAGATGGAACCAGAATGACTCTCCAGAGAAGGCCAGCAAAAATACTCTGATTTACTTATGCAGATTTTTCCTCAACATGTGAGTGATTCCAGAGTATGTACTGTTTTTGCTTGTTCTTAGGGTCCTACACAATTACAAAAATGAAAACACTCTGAGGATTGGATAATGCTGTGTAGTGTTTGTTCAAGTACTTTGCTTTCTTCAGGCCTTTAGAAAACAGATGGGAAACAATGGTTGAGTCAAAGACCCCATAAGCAAGTGTAGTGACTTCTTTGGAGGGCACATGCTTTCCTTGGACATACATCTCTCAAGTCCATTTTGCTTTGCGAATACAAAATTCTTAATGGATAAAAAATTGCTACTGAGGAAAAGGCCCCTACCATGTAGTTTATAATCTGCTGCTGCCTTTTGTGTGCCTTTTTGAATCAGGGGTCAGTTTGACGATGACCCCACTTGACTCTTTCCTAGGAAATTATATATATCAAATATAATGTACATGATTGGATATCCTTATCTGAAATCAATGGAAAGAGAAAGAAACAAAAAAAGGGAACATTTATATCATTGACAAGGAATAACGACCCCACCCCAACATTAGATTCGGCCACCTCATCTTTACAGTCCTTAGGAAGCTCCACCATCAGGAAAACCTTGACCCTGGCAGTTGACCGTGGCAGTTGTCCTGTGTAGATTGGAAATATCACCCAGGAAATGCACACACTCACACACACATTCATAGTCACACCACATGTGGATATCCCAAAACCCCAAGCAAATAATCTCATACCACTTAGAAAGAACAAAGATAAAAGGACTGTAGAGCTTGGTCATAGCACTTTACCTGAGAAATCAGTTTCTTTAATGACATCCCAAATCCTCATTCCCACCAGGAAACAGGGACCAGGATGGCTTTCCAGACTAAAGCCAACAGAATGCCCTGGATTTGAAATCATCTGTTTTTTTCCCTCAAAACTGAGTGATTCCATAATATGTACTGTTTTTGCTTGCTCTTGAGGCCACCTGCAATTACGTAGAAGAAAACACTATGAGATTTCATGTTGTGTAGTGTTTGCTCAGATCTTGGAGATTTCAGAAAAGCAGGTGGAAAATAGCAGTAAAGTCAAAGACCACAAGAATAAGTGTAGAGGGTACCACGTGAGCTTTTCCTGTCCAGTTGGTGGCAGTTACAAAAGTCTTAATACAAGGAGGAAAAATTGCTTCTGAAAAGAAGGCTCCCTATTGTACATTTTGTAAGCTGAGGCTGCCTCTTGTATCAGGTGTCTGTTATTAGGAGGCCCCTCTCCAACATTTCTCCCCCCAAAAGCTGATAGCTAACTTCTGTAATGTACCTGGTCATGTTTTCATATCTGTACTCAATTCAAAAAGAATGAATCCAAAAAAGGGACCTATCTATCTTAGTCAAAAACAGGTGACTTTACCTTAGCATTAGATATGGCCTCCTCATCTACCCTGACACTCAGAAGCTCCTCTAACATGTTCTCTAAGGGAGGTAGGAGACATAGAAACTGTTAGTAAATTGGGATTGAAGCTCCCACATTGCTCAGGGAACTTTACTTGACCTGGACAAGGATGGGACTAGTGTGTGTGTAAGTTGTTGATTAACAAGCTTGGACTGAGGTGCTCCTGAACCTTCCTTCATGGAAGAAAGAGACCAAGGAGAGGAGCAGGAAAGAAATAAGAAATAGATTTCTTGGTTTTGTAGTTAAAGACAATTCATATTAATGTAAAATAGTCAGCAAATGTTATGGTGGTGCTGTGTTACACTAAGAGTCAATGACACAGTCCTATTTCTCCTCCTGCCCATTTTGAAGCCCAGCTAAATTGCCAGTATCTTTTGGTATCATCCAAGACCATTTCTGCTGAAAAATTATTGAGGTAACAATTAAATTACATAAAATTTACCATTTCAACCACTTTTATGTGTACAATTCAGTGGGATTAATTACATTTACCATATTGTGTTAATATCACTACCATCCATTACTAACACTTTTTCATCACCCATACATAAACTCCATATATAGCACTCCATTACCCCTGACCCAGTAACTTCAAATATGCTTAGAAGTCTTTCTGAATTTGCTTATTATAGAAATATAAGTGGAATCATACAATATTTGCCCTTTTGAGTGTATCTTATTTCACTTAGCATAATGTTTTCAAGGTCCATTCATGTAGTAGCATGTATCAGAACTTCATTACATTTTATGGCTGAATCATATTCTATTATATGTATAGGACACACACGGGTGTTTCAACTTTTTGGGTATTGTAAATAATGCTTCTAGGGACATTGGAGTACAAATAATAGTATGGGTCTCTATTTTCAATTCTACTATACCTATTAGTGAGGTTATAGGTCATATGGTAATTCTTTAAGTTTTTGAGGAACTGCTATGCTGTTTCCACAGTGGTTGTAAAATTTTTCTTTCTCACCAGCAATGTATGAGGGTTCCTATTTATTCACATCACGTTATTTTCCCTTTATCTTTTTATATTGGCTGTCTTAGTGTAACTCATCTTCATTTGCATTGCCCTAATGAATAATGACTTTGAATAACTTTTCATGTGCTTATTGGTAATTGGTATATCCTCTGGAGAATTATCTATTCAAGTCCTTTGCAAATTTTTAATTGTGTTGTTTTTCTTTTCATTGTTGAGTTGTAGGTGTTCTTTATATATACTGGCTATTGAACCTTTACTTTAAATATGATTTGCAACTATTTCTGTAGGTTCTTTTCACTTTCTTGATAATGTCCTTTGATTCACAAAACTTTGGCTTTTGATGAAGTTCACTTATATTTTTTGTTGTTGTTGAACATGCATTTCTGTACCTCAGTTATTCCTCTGAGGAGCAGGATAGTTGGTCAACCATGACATATGTCTATGAATGAGTTAATGTATTAAAGTGTGCAGTTTAAATGCTCAGGAAGATTAATTAAGGGTGCAATGTCTTGCCTGAGATCTTACAACTTAATAAGACTCAGAGCTGAATTCATAACTGGGAGTGGAAACTCCAAGTTCAATGCCCTCTCCACGAAACACAGCTACTTTGCCAATAAACAACCACTTTATTTTAATCCTTTCCCAGTTTTGAATGAATCAAAGATTTCAAAATATTTTGTTGGTGACTGCCTGAGTAGGGAAGATTATTCTCCTGAATGAACCAGTTGGCTGCCTGTTCAACAGATAATTTGTGCCCCAAAACTTATGAAATCATATCATCTTGTATTATTTTTCATCTTAAATTTAAATGGCTCTCAGAAATGGCATAGAGTGTTGTGAGCCAGTGCCCATATGGGCAAAAGCTATGATAAGGTGGAAGGGTGTTGTTGTGCAGTGGATGGGCATGACAGTGGTACAGTGATGCTATTCGGATGGGTGGTGCTGGTTTGTGAAGGGGGTAGGGAAGGGGGGTGGGTTGCACTGTCCATGGACTTGGGGGAGAGTTGGGGGAGGGTATAGGTGAACTCTGGGGATTTACAGGTATGTGATTGAAACTACAATGTTGGGAATGTTCTTTTGACAAATACTGCAGGCAGAGGGTTACTGCTTTAGGGTGTTGGATGAGCAGGTATGTGGGACAGGGAACACCTGGGGCAGGCTTCTAGGGAGTCTGTGAGTGTTCATCCTGTCATAGTGTGTTGTATCAGTGGGTAGAGACCCACACAATGAATGGGAAGGTATTGGACTCCCATGCTGGAAGTGCTGCTATATTCTTAAAAAGAGGGGTGGGAGTCTCTCTAGAGAAAAGGCAGTGCCTAATAGGGGAGGACAGGCCACTATGTCAAGTCCTCATTGTTGTAACTATGAATCTTGTTCTTCAAGGCATGAAGCTTGGTGGTTACCATGGGTCCTGAGGGGAAGGGGAAGGAGGAATAGAATAGATAGAACATGGGGCATTTTTGGGGGCATTGGAGTTGTTCTACATGATCTTGCAGTGGTGGACCCAGGCCATGTTAAATTTCATCAAAATTTATAAAAGTATATGGTCCAAATTGTATACCATAATGTAAATCATTAACCATGGTTAGTAGCAATGCTTTAATATTTGCACATCAATAGTAACAAATGTACTATCCACATGTAAAATATTATTAATAGGAGAAACAAGAAAAAGGAGGGGTTGTTGTGTATATGGGAATCCCCTATATTCTCCACATAACTTTTTTATAACCTAAAGCTTTTTTGAAGATAAAATGAAAAAAAGACACTGGGGTAATAAATGAAGTTAAATGTCACTGTATATACAAGACAACAGATCTTACAGTGATGAAAGACATAATGCAAATTAAGAAAAAATTTTTTTAATTTCAAAAGTTTAAAATTTTTTGGATTTTATTTGTTATTTTAAAAACTATTAGTATTTTCATTTTCTTACTTTATTCAGTTGTTTTGTGGACTTCATATTTTAAGAATTTTTGGATCACAGAAGGGTTACAACTGTGGCAGGAGAGCATCATTGGTACAGGGTATCAGTTATGGGGGATGCATGGGAGGAGGTTCACCTGGGGTATACCTATATGGCATATGAATGAGTTCAATTGTTCCTGGGACATTGTCACAGTGGATAGAGATCCACAGAATAACTGAAAGAATATCGAATTCCCATCCTGGGGAGTTCTGCCACATTCTCTAATGGTAGAGCAAGAATCCCCAGTGACTTGTGAAGGAGAATGGACCATTGATGGGCCCTAAATATTGATGACTGTACTTTTGAACCTTTTGTTTTGAAATTGAAGCTTAGCTTAGTATTACAGGCTGCCTCAGAGATACCTCCTGAGAGCATCTTTTGTTGCTCAAATGTGGCCTCTTTCTATGCCAAACTCAGCATATAAATGCATTACCTTCCCCTCCGGTGTGGGACATAACTCTGGGAATGAGGCTCCCTGCCACTGAGGGATTACTACTAAGCACCAAGTGGCAGTTCAACTGGAAAAAGACCTTGACCAAAAAGGGGAAAGGGGAAAGACAAATGAGTTTATATGGTTGCAACTTCAGAGTGAGTTGGGAGGTCATTTCAGAGGTTACACTTATGCACATCTCAGTAAGAGATCCTACTGTAGGATCTCTTTGACGGCCACAGTAAATATTGCCTCAAATAGCAAGGCTCCTGAGGGCTCTGGAGACATCCAGAAACTACAGGCTGGGCTGATATCTCAGGATTTTGGCACCCAGCCACTGGACCCTCCTTTGGAATTTATGATACCCAGTGTGACAGAGTTGGCCTCGGTTGTGGTATCCCTACACATGGCCCTTCTGCCAATTCTATTTGAACCTATAGTTAGTACTAGAGTTGATAATTTTATGTCCAAGAGACTTAAACTTTTGGGCTTTCCATGTGCCAGTTGGGCCCTGAATCTCAACAGCTTTGCAACACTTGCTGTCCAGTTCATTGTACTCACCAAGGACAACTAACAAGGAGATGATGATGAACAATGACCACCCCAAGGAACAGAGAGAGTCTACAACTACAAACAAGATAGTCCCATCCATCTGCCCAATGGGATCTAGCCCCCTCTCAATTAGAGAAAGAGTAGACATCACCATTCCAGAATCATCAGAATGGGGGAATGAACGATGGACTAGAGTAGACTTGCTGTTTTCTACTATAGACTTAATATGATTCTAGTAGTGGAAGATATGTTATCATTGATGTGGAGGCAGTGGCCACCAGAGGTTCTGAGGGGAGGAAGAAGGAAAAATAGGTGTGGTGGGGAGTATTTTCAGGACATTGGAATTGTGCTCAAAGATGTTGCAATGTCAGATACAGGCCATATGTATCTTGTTTGGGAGAGAATTTAAACTATAATAAAAGCAATAATCCACACTTAGTGGCTATGCTCCAATATGTGTTCATCATTTGTAACAAATGTACCACACTAATGAGGGATGTTGTTACTATGGGAAAGTGTGGGAGGGAGAGGGTGTGGGGCATATGGGAATCCCCTATATTCTTCATGAGATATTTATGTAATCTAAATTTACTTAATTAAAAACAATTTTAAGTGTTTCAAAGTGATAAATTGTCAAGTCATGGAAATACCATAGCTTAGCTTTTCGAAAGAGCTCTGGATGAAGAATGGCAACTGAATAAGACTTGCAACGATGCCAACATCTAAAATGGAAAATGGTTCCTCCTAATATGCGGGTGGGGAGGAAGAGGTTGGGGGTTGGAGGAGATGTTTTAAAATTTATATTTTATTAGGATTACTCCTGAAAAACAGGTTATAGGGTGCTTGAAAGAGGGATTTAAATATTTATTAATGGGTATTTATCAAAAGGCCCTAGAATTAACTGGAAAAACTCCAAAGAAAAAGAGTAATCCAATACCTATTGATCAAAGTTCTAATCCTCTTGACTTAAACTTGAAGAAGCAAAAAAGAAAAGAAAGAAAAATTCCAGTAAAAACAAGACTATTCACAATAAAGTTTGTGGTAACTAAATTGGGGAAAGAAAATAAAATTAGACCTGTCCTAAAACAAAAAAAAATATTTCCTTAGAGCAGTACATAGAGAGATGGACATTTAATCCCATACATACGCTCCCTAATCCAGTATGATTGGTGTTCTTATAAAGTGGAAAAGGGACAAAGACACAGAAAGACACACAGGGGAGGAGAAGGCTCTGTGAAGATGGAGCTGAAACTGGAGTTATCCACGTTCAAGTGATGGACACCAGAGGTTGCCAGGTACCAACAATATCTAGGAAAAGGCAAAGAAAAATTCCTCCCCTGGAGCCTTTGTGGAGAGCATGAACCTGTGACACCTTCATTTCAGACATGTAGCCTCCAGAAGTGTGAGGAAATAAATTTCTGTTGTTTTAAGAGGCAAGATTTTGGTACTTTTCTGGTAGTCCTAGAAAACTAATACAGTACCTTTCCTGTTATGAAAAGCAACAGAACAAAGGCCCATCCTTGCTGATTCACCCCAGATTTCTTTAATAAATAGGTTGTGATGAGGTATAAGTACTGCTTAATAAAAATGATGGCATCTTTTCTCCAATGCTTACCCAAATGAGGAGAGTGGTTGGGCAGGTGAGGGAGAGAACAGGTAATTCCCTATTGTCATAAATGGAGAAATTTTCATGGTCCCCAGCTTGATAGAAAAATCAGAAAAATATAGATGAGAATAACAACAAAAGTAGAGAACAGGTTCACACCTCTGAATGTCAACTTGGAAGGGAACTGTAAAAAGGATTAGGAAGTATGTAAAGAAGAATGTATCCCATTGGAGGAGCAGCATTCTAAAGACAATTATGAGCAGCAGTTCAGACTTATCATTTTTGGAGAATATTTGGAATGAAGAGGAGAACTTTCCTCCCTGCAACCACCTCTTTATAACCACATAAATGAATGAATATAGATAAAAGCCTTAGAAAAATGGTGATGCAACATGAATGCTAAACAAATGTTGAATTAATACTTCTGAAAGGCTGTGATAACACTTAACAGTTGTTACTTCCGGAGGCAGAGCCTGGAGGGTGCAGAACAGGGAAGGAAGCCTACTTGGATTTCTACATTCCTTCTCTGGTACCTTTTCAGTTTTCAGCAAAGGTATTAGTTTTATTGCTATTATTATGCAGAATATGTATTCTCCAAAATAGTGGCAGAAATCAAATATTTTCCTTTGCTCATGTTTCACGGGGTTAAGAATTCAGACTGGGTGTGGTGAGGATGGCCTTTTATGCTTTTTGATATCTGTTGCCTCAGCAGAAAGACTCACTGGCTGGGGGTGGCTTGACAATAGGAGTGGGAAACATCTAGGTTAACGTTACCTGTGTCTGTGTGTTGAAGCTGGATTTTAGCTGAAATGTCTACATGAGACCTCACCATGGTTTTCTCACAGCACCACCCATTTCCCAGGAATAAAATCTGTATAAGTTCCCAGGGTTGCCATAATAAATTGCCACAAACTGGGTGGCATAAAACTACAGAACGTTTTTCTCTCACAGTTCTAGAGATGACAAGTCCAAAATTAAGGGGTCAGCAGTGCCTTGCTCTCTCTGAAGACTCTAGGGGAAGAATAATTTCTTGACTTCCAGGTTCTTTGGCCTCCAGGTGTCTTGAGTTTTTGTCAGCATAACTGTTAACTCTACCTCCCTTTTCACGTGGCTACCTTTTCTGTGTGTGACCATCTTCAGTCAGCCTTCTCTTTTAGCCTGTGCCTGATTCTTTTTGTAAGGGCACTCACTAGTTGTCTTGGATTAGAGCCACACTAATTCACTATGACCTCATCTTGATTACATCTGCAAATACTGTTTTTCCAAATAAAGTCACATTGACAGGTTCTGACAGATAGGACTTCAACATTTCATTTTTGGGGACACAATTCCAACCATGACATACAGTCATGGTGGGTACATGGCACTATGGATTTGTCAAAACCTATAGAGGGTACAGTACAAAGGGTGAACCTTAATAAGAATGTAAAATGTTGGCTCATTGTACAAAACTACTTCAATAATGTAAGATGTTAACAAGGGAAACTGAGCTGGGAAGGAAGGGGTTGGGCAGCAGCAGAAAATGTGGGAACCTATTGTACTAGGAGCCCAAATTTTATGTGACTCTAAAACTATTCTAAAATATAAACTATATTTTAAAAAAATATGGCAGCCCTGATTCTGGATGGACCCATTTCAGCTCTTATTCAGCAATCTACTAATGTCCAACATTTGTCTAGAAATGTGAGCCTAACATTAAATGTGAATCAAAGTTAGTTGCAAATGTGAGCCACATCTCTAATAATCTGGCCGTAGCACTACTGATTGACTTAGTAAATTAAAAATTTCAAATATGAAAAAAAAAGAACATGGCTTAGCCATTTTAAAGGTTTTTCCTAAGTACAGGGCATTAAATGAACTGTAGTCCTTCCTCTTGGATCAACACAATGATTGCATTTCCATGGTTCCCTCCATGGAGCCATTACTTGGGGATATCTGACAGTGCTCCCTGTTCTCTGGACAGAGAGTGATTTTGATGCTGCTGTCCTGATTGTGTGTGGCAGGCAGTAGATTTTCTTGACCAAGGAACAGATTTCCTGTTTATATACTTGTGGCTATGACTTGGGAAATGCATTCATAATAGAAAGACTTGTTGGCATCTCACTGGCAGAAGACCATAGGAAAATTAATACTAATTTATTCACGGTTGAAACTTTTGACCCCCTTTTTCATCAGCTGTCTAGGCAGCAGCACAGCACAGAGACCAATAGCATGGGGTGCAGATGCCTGATAGACTGGTTCAGATTCCACTTAAAGGCCACTCGAGCCTGGGAAAATTGTGTGACCCCTTTTTTATCAGTGCTCTACACTGTCATGTGGATGTTTTAATAGGACCTATTTAGTAGTTATGTTATGGGAATGAAAATGAGTAAATGCAGGTAGAGCCTTAGAAAGATGACTGGCACATCCAAATCACTCTATGAACAGTTCAGTTATAAAAGGAAGAATAAGCAAGAAACACAATGGTTCTATCCAGAAAAGATCCTTTGGTGGCTCCAGGACAGGGGAGGATGAATGATAACTTTCAGGATTCACATAGTCATGATGCCTTACAGCTAATGGAGAATATCTACTCTCATCTCCTGGAATCTTTACCTCAGCCCTGTGTTGTCACAACAATGATAAGTGAGGCATCCAGGGTAAGCAATGTAGTTGGTTCCCTGGGGACAGGGACCCTGGACACTTGAGAGCTCTAGATCATGTCCTGGGTCCCTGAACTCCCTTTCCAAACCCTCGTACCCGAAGGTTTTCAGGGGAGAAAGTCAGTGCCCTGGAGGAGGTCCTTAAGCCAAGATGCGAGGAATTAGGTTTCAACTACAGAGTCAGTCCAGCTACAAAAAGAGAGTGACCTCACTTCAGGCACAAGCAGCAAGCTCAGGGGCCCCCATGGCTTAAAATCTTGCCACAATGACTCACTGAACTCAGGAAAGTGCTATAGTTAGGATTACAGTTTTATTTTAGCAAAAATATACAAAGTAGAACCAGCCAAAGCAAGAAACACAGAGCAAAGATTGGTAGAGTTCCAAACATAAAGTTTTCATTATCCACTGGGATGCATTACCTTCCCAGCATCCAAGTATGACTATATTCAGAGAGTATTGTCAACTAGGGGAGTTCATCCCAGATTCACTACCCAGAGGTTTTATTGAGGCTTCATTACACAGATGTGGTTGATTGAATCATTGAACAGACAGCTGAACTCAATCTCCAAACTCTCTGTCCTACCCAAACATGGCCCCAAGTATAGTCCATAGTGAGAGTACCTGGTGAAGCGAAACAAAGTTGACATATTGAGAACAAATAGACATTTCGGTTTTTAATTTGAAATGCCATCCCCTACCTACCCATTTCTGTCATTCCTGAGTCACCAAACATTTCTAGAAGAAATAATTTAAAATTTGTTCTGGATTAGATAAAGAACATTCATCAATATAAATTAAGTTTTAAAAGGTAATATTTCTGTTTGTAAGAATATAACTATCAGATTATATATCCTTTCGTCGTCTCTGGATATGATCATCTTTTTCTCTGTGTAACTAAGTCTATGCTCTTAGTTTTCTCTCAGTCTCTAGGATTCACTGAGGAATGCCTCTACATTGTGCATGTAAAAGACTGGCTATTCACTAATTAATTTAGAAAAAATAAATGGCTATATTTTTCACCAGTGCATTCCTATGGGGTAGGTGAATGTGTTAGATGAAAATATATAATTAAGGTAAATGTACGATTTACTGTGGGTTCTGGTGCATAAATTGACACCCAGTCACTTAAATTTTTATCTGATTATGAGAAATAGCTATAGGAAGGGAAATGATCTGAACCTAAATACATGGAAAAAAGCAAAGATTTTAGAATGAAGATGACAGATCTCCATGTTTAAAACAAATTTGGTACCCTTCATATATAAAATGCTACAGTACAAATGATCATTACTGCTTATTTACTGCAAATTTTTAGAGCATATAAATCCAATAGGTAACTGACAAGATATAAAAACTGTGTAAATATAGATGGTGCCATACTTTCTCCATTGATACCCTACTGAAGGTGGTGGTTGAGTTAGTGCAGAAGAGAACTGGTAATGCTATATTGTACAAAAAAGAGAATATTAAAGGCTTGCAGCTTGTTAGAAAATTTTTTTAAAAATTTAGACATTGGAAAATACAAAACTAGAAATCAATTTCACACATGAATGTGAAATTAGAAAAGAAAATGAAAATGATTAGGAAATATATAGGAAAAATGTAACCATCATATCAGGAATTGCATTCAATAGGCAGGTTTGATTGAGTTCAGACTTCCAATTTTTGAAAAAGAGTCAGGTGAAGCACAAGACTGTCTTTCATCCTGCCACTTGTGTGACCACAGTAAATTAAGAATAAATGTGCAAATACAGGTAAAGTCCTTGAAATATGTGTGGCACAGTGACAGTGCTTTACAAATTTTCAATGAATAAATCCAGAAGGATATGCAGAAATGTAGCAACTATTATTGCCAGAGACAGTCTTGGAAGGCTGCAGAAAAAGGCAGGAAAGAAATTCAGACTTCAGTACACTTTCTTTGTGCCCATTTACTTTGTTGCAGTAAATTATTCTTGAAATTATTACTAGGCAACAAACAAAAAAACTTACTTAATAAAATAGTGGCATAAAACAACCATTTTCCTTTGCTTATGTTTCCTGGGATTAGAAATTCAGCAGGACATAGTGGAGAGGCCATTTCTGCTTTATGATGTCTGTGCCCTCAGGAGAAGCAGCTCCCTGGCTGGGGTGGCTCAAAAGCCAGGGTTTGGAGTCATCTGGGTCAATGTCATTCACGTGTATGTGGGTTGCAGGTGGCTTTGCCTGGAGGACCAACATTCCTCCTCCCCGTTGGCCAGGGCTTCCTGGCAGCAGGGTAGTCCCAGGGCATTCAGAATCTTACCTGGTAACTGAGGACCCCCGAGTTGAGTGATGCATGTGATGCATGTAGTGGCTCATGCCTTTTCAAGCATAACCATAGATGTTACACAGCCTTGCTTCAAAAGTAATCTGTGAGTGACAAGCAGTCACTTGTAGAAGCCCTGATTACTGGGGAGGGCATATATCCCACCTCTCAGTGAGGGGTAACTCAAAGAAGTGGCAAAAATGTTTGTGAACCACCACTTGACTGGACCAGTTAAAAAAAAAATAGTTGCATTCTGCCATTCCAAAATACACTATGCAGGAAGTACTGCTTTTAGCAAAGGAACAAGTCTTAGGAAATTGTCAGTTTTACTCCTGCCTCAGCTGCCAGGAACTGTGTGACAAGTAAACACAGACATTTAGGGAAACTTAGTGTATAGTTAAGGGGATTTAAAAGGCAAAATCCAATTATTTTATGTCAATTAGAATATACAATATTTGTCCTTTTGTGTCTGGTTAATTGTACTCAGTGTGATGTCTTCAAATTTCTTGTCACTGTATCAGAACTCTGTTTCTTTTTACAGCTGAATAACATTTCATTGTATGTATATACCACATTTTATTTATCCATTCACCTCTTGACGAACACATGGGTTGCTTCCATTTTTCCACAATTTCAAATAGTCCCACTATGATCATCGGTGTGCAAATATCTGTTGGAGTTCTTGCTTTCAATTTTCCTGGATATGGACCTAGGAGTTTGATTGCCAGGTCATACAGTAATTCTATACTTAACTTTCTGAGGACCTGCAGAACTGTTTTCCACCAACAATGAATGACTGTTCCTATTTCTCCACATCCTCTTCAACACTTGTTTTGTTTCATTTTTCCAATAGTAGTCATTCTCATGGATGTTAAATGGTATTTCATTGTGGTTTTGATTTGCATTTCTCTAATGGCTAACATTGTTGAGCATATTTTCATGTGCTTTTTAGGCATTTGTACACCTTCTTTAGAGAAATATCTACTCAAGTCTTTTGGAAATTTTAAATGGGTTGTTTGTTTTCTGTTGTTGAGTTGTAGGATTTCATTATAAATTCTGGATACTAAACCCTTATCAGATATGTGGTTTCCAAATATTTTCTCCCACTCTGTAGGTTGGCATTTTACTTTCATGATGAATTTCTTTGAATCCCAAAGGTTTAAATTTTTTATGAGGTCCCAATTATCTATTTTTTTCTTTTGTTTCTTGTAATTTGGGTGTAGAGACTAAGAAACCATTATGTAATACAATGTCTGAAGATGCTTCACTACATTTTTTCCTAGGAGTTCTAAATCCTCTAAAGGAGGATTGTGCCCTTAATATGTGAACTCAGTACTAACTCTGGTTAATTAGAATGAGAAATGCATTGTAAAGGGTAAAGAGAAAACTCCAGGGAAGTGGCTGTGGCTAAAGCAAGTGAGCTTCCATTTACCCTATGAAGGACCAGCATGATCCCCAGAACTTCCTGGTAACAAAAAGAAAAAAGGAATCCCAGACCTGTGTGGTTAGGCACAAGGCCCCTGGGAGCAGCAATGCCATGAACCAAAAAGACGATGATGGAGAGGAGGCAAAATGGCGTTGGTTTAGGAGGGCACTCGCTGAGAGCTCCCTGAGGATGGCGGATTGTGGACAGGGTCCTGCCCGAGGGTCTGTGCTGTGGGCGCACGGAGCGAGAAGCTTGGAACATCCATCTGCGCAGATCGATAGCGTGGACTGATCGGTAGAGATTTGTGAGATTTAAGCCTGCCTGTGGTGGTTAACAAGGATGGCTGAGCCCAAACTTAGGGGAAAAAAAACAGCTGGTTTGAGCCACGACTCCTATGGTGACAGGGCCCGGTGAGAGGGAGTGTTCTCTGAGAGTGGGAGGGCTCTGTCAAAGGGGTGAGAAAGCTTTCCTTTCTGTGGATTTGGCTGCCTGGAACCCCTTGCAGCTTAGGCAAACAAAACAAAATCAACACCCAGCAGAGGGGAGGGGTAAATCTGTGGAGGAAGTTGATTTACCTAGCTGCCCAGGGATAAGCCCCAAACCCCACCAAGCTGGGGAGAGGAAGTGCTCTCTGAGAGAGGGAGGGCTCTGACAGAAGGCGGAGAGGGGATTCTTTGCCATCAATTTGGCTGCCTGGACCCCCTCATAGCTTTGGGGAGCAGATAAGCCAGCTTGAAGCAGTGCCAGGCTGAGGGGAGAGGCAAATCTGCTGAGGAAACCTGATTTACCCAGCAGCCCAGGGATACTGAGGCTCGGCTCCAGAAGGGGCGGAGTCGGCAGTTTTTATCATTCTGAACTGGCTAGCATCAGAGCTTCAGCTCCCCTGGGGAGGCCAGGAAGTGGGAAGTGCTTGATTAGTTTCCACAAGCCTAGTTAGGGTCCCCTTGTTGAAGGGGGTGGTCTAGAAGAGGACTTATTTTGAGTCCTGTATTTCACCAAAAAAAAAAAGTCACTTTAAAAAAATGAAAAATGAATTCTTCTTTTTAATTTAGTTTAATTGCTAAAATCTGCCTCAAAACCTGCA
>JAQZBX010049277.1:0-19965 GCA_029593785.1 Cabassous unicinctus | reverse complement strand
TGTAAGCTAGTGAAGATTACATGACTTAATGGAGGTGAAGCACTTAAGCCCTGGTAAAGAGTCAGCATTTGATAAATGGAAGCTCTTTTAAATTAGAAATCTACAGACTTCGTTCCTGGTTCCTGCTTCCATTACCTGTGCCATTCAGGGCAAGAGACCACACCTGTCTTTTCACTGCTAAGTCTCCAGAACCAAGATCGGGGCCTTGCATAGTAGCTGCAATAACAACAACAATGATGTTTTTGAATGAATCAATTACCCTCTCCGAATCTGTTTCCTCATTCATAAAATAAAGACTTTGAACCTCTTTGCTCTAATGTTCTAACTCTGTAATACTTGGGGAGACTCAGCAAGTCTGATACATCTCTGTGGGCTTTTTGTTTTTTAAAAAAAGGAAAAATGATTTGCTCTGCACTGGCATTTAGCCTCTGTATACTGAATTTCAATATACTGATAGGGCAATTCATTTAGAACAGCAACATATTTTTCTACCCCCTAAATATATCCTGGTCAATTTTAGTAACAGTGTAACAGTGCTAGTACTTCCATTTATTTTATTTATTTATTTATTTTTAGGTACCAGTGCTGGGGATTGAGCCCAGGACTTCATATGTGGGAAGCCCATGCTCAACAATTGAGCCACATAAGCTCCCCTGAGTTGGTGTTTTTGCTTGTTTTTTGTTCTTAGGAGGTCCCAGACCCAACCTGAGACCTCCCATGTGGGAAGCAGGTGCTCAACTGCTTCAGCCACATCTCCTCCCCTTTCCATTCTTTATAATTTGAAAAAACCTTTCATTTTAGGGTGATAAAAAACTTAGCTCCAGGAATTAGCTGTCCAATTATGCTACTGTAAGGGCTTCTCACTTAAAAAGTTTAGGATTTTTAGGGAACAAATCCAATGTTGCCAAGCATTCAGAAAATTGTTTTAGAAAATAACCTGTTTCTTGTCTACTGAGCCCAAAACAAAACCAACCTCCATTTGTAACCATATCAGAGACAAGAAAATAGACTAAGATCATAATATGACCAGGCAGAAAGCTAGTAAATGGCAGAGCCTAGTCCTGAGCACTTTTAAAGTTACCATTGTATTTTGTTACCTTATTAAGCAGTTTGTACCTAAATTCATGTGCTCCATCCTCCATTAGAAAGTTAACATGCTCCAGAAGATGGCATGTACAAAATAGCAGTACATAGGACTTTTTCATGAAAAATAGAAAAAATTTTACTTACATTTGAACAGATTTGTCAACAATGGCAAATACCATAAATCTAAAATGAACAGCCTCAAAAGGCACAATGAAAAATATTGTATTAGGTAGATGAATTCAGCAACTCTGAAAACAAAGCTTCCTCAAAACTCAGAGTTCCTTTATGACCAGCGACAACCCTGCTGTTTCAGTTGGATCTAAAAGACTATCTATCTACTTTGTGTCTGACTTATTTTCCTGTCAGACAGGAACTGGAATTTGAACTTTGCTCCCCAAATGCCAAAGGTCAGCTAATTTAGGAGACACTCAATATCAATGATGGTTTCTTCTAGTTTCATTAGTTCTGTCTAAAGTGATGAAAGCATTTGATTCCCAGATAACCACAAATCCTTATTGCTATTTATACAAATCACATTAATTTTTATACTTAGTTCTGATAACTTGTAGAATTCCTGAGGCAAGCCTGGATTCATACAGCATTCCACCCAAGTGCCTCTTCACATTTCCAACAGAATCCTGAGCTGGTGAGTGATACCTTTTTATTGTAGTAGCCAAGGTGTGGAAGTTGTTTCCTATGGCCTAGACTCAGCCCAACCTTTCTACTTATTGAAACATCTGAAAACACTTTTTTCATTTCAGAGGCCCTCTGAATCTGGGAAGGCCCTCAACAAGACAGAACAGGGAGGGCCTAGGGATTTGAAAAGAGTACTTGGAGGATATGGGTTTTCTCTCATATTCTTTCATTAATTGATTCATTCAACCATTTACTGAGAGGCACTGGCAATGCAATTATCAACAAGAAGCAGCCTCTGTCCTCAAAAAGGGAACAATCTATTGCACTCTACATTTATAGTCCCAAAATGAGAAATTGTATACATCAGTTTATAGTAATAAACTAAATTTATCAAGTGCCTATGTGCCAAATCCTTGGTAAATATAGGTTTATAGAATATTTTACATAACCCTTTTAATCTAACTTTCCCCATTACCTTTTCAATCTAAGTTTCCCTACCTTGCAACCAAATAAAGTTGAAAGCAACATTCTCCAAAACTTTTGTAATAATAATCATTAATTAGTTAAAAAATACCATAGGAACCTTTACTTGACAACTGAAAAGATAAATCGGTTAGTGTAGAGTAATCATATTCCTTCATGTTTCATTTGCTTAGGCCTATATGTTGAGTTACAAAACTAAATGATTGACTGTTATTAGAAAAAACTATTTGAAAAAGTGTTAATGTGGTTAGATCATTTTTACACTCTTGTATTATATTAATGCCTAGCTTTTTTACAAATTCATGTTATGCACACATTTTCCAGTTTTAATAAGTTAAACTCTCATTATAATCAAATCACACAAAGATCTAATTAACTCTCTCTCTGGAGTTGTTGAGCAATAATTATGCCTTCAAAGCACCAGGAGAGTTAAGGTGTATGCAGGGTACAGCCCATCCACCCAGGATTTCAAAACTGCATTGTTCTTCAGGTCCTGTTGGGGCTCATCTATTCGCACATCTCCCCTGCAGGAGGTTTAGTCTAATCAGGTCACTACATCCTGACACTGCAGTCTCCACCATTATTTACAACATGGCATAAACTCAACAGACCTCAGAGAAGGTAGCAACAGGATTGGAAATGCTATAATTCCGAAGGCTACCCACAGGGTTCAGCAGGATAAATATCCTATATCAAATCATCTGATATCAAATCCTACAAATGAGTTCAGCCAAAAGGTTGAGCCACACCATCTATCATGTCTGCTAGTAGCAATGCAATTCTGAGGCAACCTGTTATAAGTTGGCAGGTCTTTCAGTTTGCTAAAATTGGAAAGGCAAGTTGTTGTTCTATCATTGACTTCTTTTTGCTTCAGAATAGTTCACCTAGCATCACAACTTAGCTAGTCTGATACAGATTGGTTCACTTCTTCTGCCTTGGCTTCTCCCCATTCCCCAATGCTCCCTGTCTTGCAACTCACAGCAGAGCAACGCTATTAAATATAACATGAAAACACATGTCAAGGGGCAAATGGGAGACAGTTGCCTGAGAGCTTTGAAGAACAAAGAGCCACCATTGACCCTACAGTGTCTTTGCTAAAATTGGAAAAAGGTGCCCCTTCCTCAGGTGGATGCAAAGCACATGTCTTGGCAGGTGCAGCTGGGAGTTCAATGCCTATTCACCTTCCCCACCAGGCACAAGTGTATGGGGCTCTGCCAAAAGAGCACACATAGCCTAAAAGAGATGGCAGTGACCATTATCAAACATGAGAGCAACTTCAATATGAAAAATGATGGAAAACAGAGAGTGTTGCATGGTTTAAGATTTTTTTTAAATAGAAAATATTAAGTCAGTGATTAAGAACCAGCATCTACTTCTGATCCAAGTTAAGACCACTTACCACTGTCCTATCCTGAATTCCCTTTCACCTTTCTACAGAGCCTGTCTGATGATTTTTCTTTCCCCTTTCAGGCCCTCCACCAAAAGCTCTGAACTGGAAAGGGTTCTACATTTATACAAAGATGTGATCTGCATTTAAATACTGACCAAAAACATTTGAACATTAAGTAATCAGCCAGTGTTGCCTGTTCACTGCTCTATCTCCAACAACGTGAACAATGTCTGACACACAGTAGGCTCTTTGTATGTTGATTGAGTGAATATCTAACCCTAGTCTTTCTGTCATTTAGCAGCAGGAAATTACACCAAGAATACCCTAGACCTTTAAAGAGTCTACATATCAAATTAGAAAAAGTCATCAAAAATTAGTTTTCTCCTAGGCACTTCTCAGGCCAGAGGTTTCACCTCTCTATAAATATGAAAGCCCATCACTATAAATACTACTAAAATAATTATTTGAATTTTAATAATTATTTTAATAATATTTAAATAACTTAAATAATTATTATTTAAGTTATTTAAAGCTTCCATTGTACACATGAAATAACTGATTAAGGACAATGA
Source organism: Cabassous unicinctus (assembly GCA_029593785.1). Classification (NCBI taxonomy): domain Eukaryota; kingdom Metazoa; phylum Chordata; class Mammalia; order Cingulata; family Chlamyphoridae; genus Cabassous; species Cabassous unicinctus. The sequence continues at coordinate 15,798 of JAQZBX010049277.1, read as the reverse complement.
AGCTTCTATAAGCCAAATTTATATATGGATTCTGCCTTGCAAACTGTATTTCAGTACTTGAAAGACTAAGTACAGATGGAAAAAAAATTGGTGGCACAGTTGTATTTAAACATTATTTTATACTTTTGTAATTTTAAATAGGAGTTGTCATAACAGTAGTATAATATTTATAGTAATGAAAGACATAATCTTCCTTGACAGATATTAAAGCATCTGTGGTAAGGAACAGTTTCCCCCATCTCTCTGGTGAGGCAGGTATGTTGTAAGCACTACTTACATCCTAACAGGATCACAGGAGTCAGTGGCAGGGCTGACACTACTCACTCATGCCACTTCAAAAAGTTGAGGGCCAGCCTACCCATTCATTCATGCATTCATTCTAAATATTTATTTTATGCTGTTTGTTAAACACTTACTGATACAAGGGTGAAAAAGCCCATGTCCCCATCTCCTTATTGAACTCACATCATATGAACAATCTGATAACAAAAAAAAAATTCTCGTAAATATTTAAAATCCAGATTTTTCTGCACTGTGGGTGATTAATGCTAATTGTTTCATACTGACATACCCACCAGTGAGTCACATACAAAACTAAAGTAATTACTGAAATACAAAATACAAAACTTTTAAACATATACTGCTCTCTCTTACATAGAAATAATCATAAGGTTTGTTTTGCCGTTTGCCTGGCACGGCTAAATACTTGCATTTTCTGTGTCTAATTAGAAGTTTCCACTGTGTATTATTATGGAGTTGGTACAAGATGTTCAAGGCCAGGAAAAGATGAATGTAATGGCTTCCTTGAGTCATGGATTGAATTTTTTTTTTTTTCAGTTAATTTGTCCTTCTAAGTAATCTTACTGTTTGTACCTTGGCCCTCTTAATGAATTCATAATTACACCTATTGCAAAACCATGCCTCCAGATTTGATGGTATAAATTAAATTTTATGCACGCATATGCAAGCCGTGTGCACTCCCTATTAAACGAAGTAGTATAAACAAATTAAAGGAACATTTTAATGTCCTTTGACTTCCATGTTATGGTGGTTTTTAAGCAGTTATCAGCTGTGCAAAATGGAAGACACTGATTCACAGAAGCAATTTTCAGTGTGTGCCTCACAAGCCGCTTAGCTCATAGAACCCAACCCCCTAAACATGCCGGTTGCATTTTAAACGGTTTTGTCTCTGGCTTCCCAGCCCCTCCTGGCCTCCTTGGAATAGTTATGACGCCCCCACCGGCGACGGCTGGAAGGGACCCATGTAAACCCAACTCCCTCTCCTGTAACCAGAGAAGAGCCTGCGCCCGGGCTAGATGGCCACTGCGTGACTTGCTGCATTTCCCAGCCCCAACCCTGTGGTTATTTAAACTGATCTCCTAGCGGTGCGGCATGACACCCGCTTCCTCTCACTTGACAGGGTGTAGTGTGACAGGCGCGGGGCAGTCCGCGCGCCCACCCCTGAGCCTCGTGCGGAAGCCCAGGCTACCCGGGCCAGTGCTGGTGGCTCTCTGGAGGCCCCGAGGCAGAAAATGCATCCCACTCGGGAACAGGGCCTCCGTGCTCATTCTTCAAAAAGACGGCCCGCACACGTCAACAGTATACCAAGCGGTGGCCCTCACCCTTTTCAGTCTTTGGGGGCTCTCTTCCTGATGCCCCCTCTCCCCGACTCACAGGTGACATCCCCCCACCTCTGAATTCTGGGGAAGGTGCCGGGTCGCTGGAGTTTGTCGCCCGGGAACAAAACTCGCTTCCCGTCTGCCCGAGGAGTCACAGAGCGCACAGGGTGCCGGCATCCAGGCTTCGGGGTGAAGGCAAGGGGAGCGCGCCCAAGGCCCCTTCCTGGGTGTTCCAGCCGCCGACCGCCCAACAGAGGCTGCAGGAAGAGCAGGCGCCAGGGCCAACCAAGAAGCCGGGGGGTCTGCCTGCGAGACCGCCACTCCGCCTGTCTCCCCCTCTCCCACTTGCGGCAGCCAGAGGTGTTTGCTTTACTGCATCAATGGAAACTTTTCAGCATTAAGGTGTGGGCATCACACGCTCCGGCTACAATCGGCGGAGGGCGCAGGCTTTGAGGGCTGGCGGAATCTGGCATCCCTTGATGGATTACATGGCATGGTTGGCATGGGAGGCGGGAGGCGGGATCCGGAGATCCGGACCCGCCCGGCAGCCCCGAGCCTGCCACGAAGCCAGGCGGCAGGGGCTCTGGGGATGGCGTGACCTGCCACCAGGCGGGCGCACATACTTGTAGTCCCGTGCGGTGCTCGCTGGCCGCGCCAGCAGCTGTCGATGCCACCAGAGGGAGGCGCAGGAGCGGGAGGGCTGTGCTGGGCTTCCAATTTTTACAGCCCCAGCCCGGAAAAGAGTCAAGCCCGCTCAGACAGGATGTACTAAATTAACTGGAAACCAGAACAGCTCTGTCAATAAGCAGTCATGCCGGGCAGACGCGCCAAGGGAAGGTTTAACTTAAGAGGCACGGCGCACAGGTGAGGTTCCTGTGACATGGTTCCACAGGAACCAGGGCGAGAAGGTGAAACGATTCAGGCCGGTGGCTTTAGGACTCAAGTTTTGCCCACTTGTGATTCTGTGCCTGCTGCCATTCATCCCAGAAGTTTTCTTTACAGTGTTTCATTTTAAAACCAGAGGTGCCTGATCTCCCTGGCCTGCTCACTGAAGAGACATTTTTTAAAAGTGACTCAAAAGCCCCAAGGACATTTTAAAAAGGGTGACCTACCTCATGAGAAACCAGGATCTAAGTTTCATCCCAAGTCATGAGCAAAAAGTGGTTTTTGCCCAGATATCTATTTACATAATTAAAATGTTTGTAGATTTGTAGATAAATCAAGATTGGAAGGCAAAACAAAAATGTTAACACCAAGACAATTTAACATATAAAAACAGCCAGCCCAGTCAACTGAAAGCCTTTGAAAATGCCACATTAGTTTATTTTCTATTATTTAAATTTGATTTGGTAGATCTATGCTCTATTATTTCTTTTCCTATTATTCCCTTAGGCCTGTGGTGCCTAAACACACACACACATACATTTTTGTCATACCAGTGACACCCCTTCATTATAACAAGTGACACACCCCTTCATTATAGAAGAAGAGTTATTCTTTGGAGTAAGGATACCTACCACAAACTCCTGTTCTAATACAATAAACAAGTGTTCTACTCACAGCTTGACATATGAGGAAAGAGAGAGGAAAAACCACTGCTTTAAATTTTTTACAGCAATTTTATTGAGATATATTCATACACCATACAGCCCATACAATGTGAACAATCAGTGGATCTCAGTATAATCACAGAATTGGGCATTTATCGCCACAATCAACTTTAGGCTAATGTAGATAGGAAGACTTTCTGGAAAAGCAAAAGGAAATACTTGAAGGACAGTTAGGCCTGTATTACATTCATCTATTACTAGTAGCAAAGTACTTAGGCAGGAATTTATGTGAGATAAAGGAAGAGCAGAGGCAGTGTTCATCTTTGGTTTTTGTAGTGTGAAAAATCTAATGGATGAAGTAATCTTAACATTGTGGGAGTAGGACTAAAGGAAAAGATGCAGAAGGAGGAATCAGAAATACAGGCTAAAAATATTATGAAAAGGAAAGTTTTAATAAGGGGAGACAGAGTGGAAGCAAGCAAGCCCAGGCATCCTGCTTAAGGTCTGGGCCCACTCATTACTAGCCTTGCATCCTCAGGCAAGTGATCTCATCATTCTCTAGCTCAGGTTCCTCATCTGTACAGTGGGAAACTAATCATTGTCCTAACATCCTCACAGGGTTGTTGTGAGGTGCACAAGAACAGGTGAATATAGATGCACTCTTGGAAGTGCGGTGCACTAATGTGATGTGGGGAGCCACATAAGTGCTGGTCTGTGCTGAGTCTGGGCCTGTTGACTATGTGAGACCTGGAATCAGGAGGAAGAAGAGAAAACAGCTTTACTGGTGAAGGCTGTGATACAATGGTAGGATTAATTCTGTCTCCTAAAGACCATGATGTCATGAGGTGCTGTGTGTATCAACCACCCCCCCTCACCTTGTTCTTCTGTTATACAATTTAATCCTGTTGTGGACATATAAAAGCTTTACTTGTACATAAAAAAAAAAAAAAGAAACAAGAAAAAAATGATATAACAGGATGACAGAAAAATTCCTTTCCTATACATTTAGTACCTACCTAAATTATAGGCTCAAAAACATGAACTTGAGCTCTATAAAAGTAGAATGAAAACACTTCTCCCAATCACTTATCAAAACAAATGTAATTTAGACTCTTATTTGTTTCATTAGAATCCTGTAGAAATCTCAGAAAGAAGCAATAATTTCATTGAACAAGCAACTAATAAATTCTACAAAAGTTGCTTTTTAAATGCATAGGCAATTATCAAATTTGAGTCTGTGAATTTATTAGCATTTATTAAGTGCTGATTATAGGCAAGATGCTGGATGTTACATGTACAATAAAAGGAATTTGAGTAATTTTTATTACAGATTATTCTCTTAAAGAGCTCAGTGCCACATTTTTGAGCATCAAATTCATTAGGTTTAACTTGGTGCTGTTTTTAATATATTCACGTAACAAATTATATTTGGTTCATAGTACAAGCTCTTATCCGGGAGTGAGTAGATCACAAGGAAATATATTTACAATCATCAGAGTTCTTTTTTATAGTACTCAATTTTTTAATATCAAGAATAGACTTTTATCATTTAGAGGTCTAACTTGTCTCATTGGAAATTTTGTTCAATAATCATATTCTCAATGCTAAAAAGAAATCAGTACAGAGTTCATTCTTGCTTAGATGATAAAGCATTTAAACTCCAAGAGAGAAATGCTTAATCACTGTGCCCTTAATTTTATTAGGTACTCAAGTTCACACTACATATATGAATCTGCACATATGGTGGATTATAAAAGAACATGAACACACACACTACTTTGTGCTTAAAGCCACCTCCAGATCCAGACCAGAGTTATTTGGTGTTCAAAATATGCAAAGCAGCTTCACAAAGCAATCTAAAATGTTAAAGGTTTATGGCTGCTAAAGAGAAAAAACAGTAATAAGAAATAAAATCCAATCCACATCTTGGTAAGAAGAAAATGTGTTGAGGTAAGGGCAATGAAGCAAGTGTCATGCAGTCCCTTATAGCTGACCTTTTTTTTTTTTTTTTCTTTTTTGAAACTGGAAGCTCTATAGGAAAAGCTATGAAGAAACTAGCTCTAAAACAAAGTTAATTTTGCAGAATTAAATGCTTTTTGGACATTTACATGTGTTACTTATTCACACTAGTCTGATGTCACATGGGTACTGACTCTCTGGCAGTCAACTCATGTGACACATGAAGTCCCTACCTGAAATTTTCATTCAGTGCCAGTACATTTCTGTGCTTATGTGTTGGGCCATGTCCTTGGCCACTTCCATCATTTGAGTGAAAATAAACAATAATGAAGATCTGTCTGAGTTATGTTAGGAAGCACTGTCAGTTAAATGAGATATTGCATATGAAGTGCTAGACAAATAGAGTGCAATAAATGTTAGCTTTTTTAAAAATTCTGCACTTGCTTTAGATGGAACTCAGAAACAGCAGTAAAAGCTGTGGTTGCTTCCAACCTGGGAGACCTGTTGCAACCATTTTATTCCAACTTTAAGGGTATGGGGTTATACTGTGCTCTTCATAGGAAGAAAATTAAGTTGGGGCTAATGCTGTAATTTTGCATTGCTCCCCTTTCACAATTCTGAGCTCACTTTTAAATCAGTACTCTTGGGTAGACTTCTGAGGTTATTTTTTCATCAGACTTGCAGACAAAGTACTATTCACCCACAGGCTTTACATCAGGGTGGGATGAATGACAATGACCTGCTGATAAATATCTTTAGGTAAATTACTTACAAATAAAAGCACAGACACTGTGTTCTCATAAACATTACTACTACAACACAAAGGTCTACAGGCTACACAGAAAGCCCTAGTTTTACAACCTCCACTTTACAGTCTCTACTCCAAAAACCAGGGCATTTTTCAGGGCATTTTTTTTCTGTCAGGAGTCACTGACCCACAGGAGAAAAAATAATAAAAGGTCACAGACATTAAAAGGAAGTTAATTTGGTCATTACTGGATTATCATTTTTTTAATAGTCACAGTAAAAAGTGAAACTTAGGTGATTTAAAAATTAAGAATGGACTAACACAAAAGTTTATTAAATATGTCCAATTATGGGAGTATTTTAAATTATATTTTTGTTTCAGCATGGCCAGGAATTGGGTAGAGAAAAGGAAAACAAAAAGGGTGAGGAGAGAAACTTGGAAAAGGAGATAAGGAGAGATTAAGACCAACAAAGAACCAAGAAAAAACACACAGGAGAGAGGCTTTGAGGCTTCTTAATTCTTTTTTAATCTATTTTCTGTGTTATTCAGGAATCAACTCTCTTTACTCTGGAAAGTCTTACTGGATCTACTGCTGTCCAATAGAACTTTCTATAATGAGGAAAATATTCTGTATCTGTGCTTTTAGTGTATTCACATGTGGCTATTGAGCACTTGAATTGTGCCTAGTGCAATACAGGAAATGGATTTTTTTATTTCAATGAATTTAAATTGCCACATGTGGCTACCTTATTGGACAGTGTAGGTCTAAAGGAACATTTACAGAAGAAGAAAAAGTGGTCTCAAGTGTAATATGCAGATGAAATCATATCACAGAATGAATATAGCCTTTCATCCTTAAAGTGTTTTTTTCCTTATCATATACACAAGCTACTCAATAAATATTATTATTGCTAATAATCCTATTACTAGATAAACTAGCCTCAGAACAGAGTGATCTTGTTTTAGGTGTGCAATTCATGACCCAGATAAGGCACTGAATGGCTAGGGATGAACTTTTTTTTCCTTTTTTTTTTTTAGGGGAGAGTACTAACGCAGCCTCTCACTACCACAAATTATACAGTCCAGTTTTCCACATTTGGGGGAACTCACAGGGGCCAGCACATCTGCAGTGTAATGGATAAGCCTCACCTCTGGAAAACCACCTTTGTGATCATGGTATCTCCCTTGCCAGGTAAGTGCTGGATGAACTATATTTTGTGCCTTGTATCTAAACCCTCATTGTTGCAACACGAGAACAGTTCTACCTTCACTGTCCCTCAAAGAAAAACAATGAGGATGAATAGCTCTGAAGTTCTCTGTACTTCTCATAAGTATGCTGTACTTTGACCACTTGGGTTGCCTGTCCCCTGCTTCCTCTAATCTTTTCTTTAACCTTTGAATATTTCCCAGATGAGGAAAGAAGCCCTCTTTGAGAGAGTGGAAAAAGAAAACTGCTGTTAGTCCATGAGGGCTATAGAATTGGTTGTGTGTCATTTTAACTCTGATGCACCCCCATATTTATCCCTCACTTATGAAACTGGACTGTACTTTCTTTTTCCACCTTTGGGAAGGATATATATATAGAAAACAACACAAAGAGCCCCCCGGGTCATCCTGTGTGGTTTTATGAAAGTAGTGATAAGAGTTTTAATGTGGATTGCTTTATTCAGAAATGAAAATATAAGTAAAATGACTATATAAAAATTGACCCTTTGCTTCTGATGTTTTGACAACTTCTCTGTTTAATGCTTACATATAATACTTAATCTAGTAATTAAAAATTATTTTTTCTATACTTCATCATTTAAACCAGCATGCATGCTATAATTGTTTTTTCTTATCTGCTGAATAAAAATGCTGTATTTATATATTTTAGCTTTTCAGAAAAAAAACATTGATAAAAAACACTTAAATGAGTCTACTTTAAAATTTAAAGTGATCCTTATTCTGTATATGCAAAACAAATGAGTACTAAACCACTAAGAAATTACTATTAGACTATAAAGTTCTAAAGAAAGAAAATATCACTTCTAACTCAGTAGAATCCCTCTATAGTTCTTTCTTGTTCTATTGGCCTAACATTGGCTTAAAATCTCAGTTGGATATCCTAACTCAATGTTGATGAACCATCTGTTGAAACATTTATTCCAGATTCAATCCCCAAATACTCCTAAGAATTTATAAATGATCTTTTAATCTGAATTTGCTTGACATTATTTCAGTTCTGACTATTGCCATCAATATTTTTAAATTATTTTACTTCAGAGCTCCTTCAGTATTTTTTGGGAAATTATGACTCATCATATTCCCATGAAAGCTTTACCTAAAGAAATCCAAAAGGTATGATATTATATTGTTATTACACCATAGCATTAGGAGTATTTTAGCAGTTATGTAATTCTAAAACCTAGGGGAGTACACATTGAGGTTTAATATTTATTTTGGTCATGGGAGTTGCAATGAATTGGTGGAGTGGGAATAGTCTATATATAGTGGGCAGACTTGTAGAATTCAATTTGTGCAAATCATGTTCCTGTGAAAAAAGACAGAAAAATAATTCCAGCACAGTATTTGTCCAGATGTTCACAGATCCCTTGTGAAAAGGTTCCAGGAATGTCCTTGTTTGTAATTTTTATGATGCTAGATGTTTAAGTCTCACTCTCTCTCTCAAGAGCCCATTTCAGTTTCACCTGCATTAATTCTTACCACTTAACATGTGCCATGCACGGTTTAAAGCTCTTTTCTATATATCAACTCATTTAATCTGATTAATAGTAAATTATTCTTTATATTTTCTATCCTACTCTCCTCCTTGTCAGTTAACATCTATCCTCAAAAAACATTTCTCCAATATTTAGCTTGGCAATCTATACATTGTTAAAAGTATAATTTAAAAAAAATATCTCTTTGAAAATGATTGACTTAAATTGGGAGTTAAAATTTTAAACCTTAGCTACCACTAATCATTTAGGATTTTCATTAAGTCTATAATCAGCTCTTAAAATTAGCCACAAATACATTACATTTTAATTTAAAATTTGCAGTTCACTCTCAGATATACTTTTATCCCTTGTGCATGTTGCTTTGGACTGCCTGACTTAACTTGATGGTTACTGTTATTACCTGTCCTTCAAATACATGTAAGCTGCACTCTAGCAGCAACTGGAAGGGAAGTCCAGTTACCAGAAAGGACCTTAAAATCACTGCATTTAATTTACTTCACCTTTTCAGTTAAGTGGAAGGTAGTAAGCATAGCAAGAATTCAGCTATGCTTATGTGTGCCTGAAAAATGGTGCTATATATGTTTGAAGACAGGGGATGTCTTTCTTTTCCCTTGTCTGTGTTTCTTCTATGTACTAGACTAGATTTGGTGGAGAGTGAAAAAAAATGAGACAAAACAAAAAAGTACAATAAATATTCACACTTCAGATACTAATTGTCTGTCAAGAAGAGGATATAGAATCAATGAAAAAGATAACTCTACAAGTCACTGTATTTAAGTGCCAGATAAGTTGTATTGATAGTATCTGCTGTGAGACTGGAGAAGGTAGGGAGAGGAACCCATTAGTATTGGGATGGTCAAGGAGGGACTTTATGCAGGAGTTGGCCCTAGAAAGCTGAATATTTCTATAGACAAAGGGCAGGATGTCTGGAGCCAAGAGAACAAAAGCTTAGCAGTGCAAATAAGCCAACCAAATTAGAAAAAGTTTAACAACTTAAAATATTTTGAATATGTAAGAGTATTTATTTTGATAAAGTTTTTATGAGTGTTGTTTAATGTCTTTCTCATGCTTATGGTCCTTTATAAGTAAATTGTTTAAAAAATGCTAAATCTGAGCATTCCATAAAACTGTAGTTATATTCCTAAAGCATGAGTGACTTTGGTCAGGGAGTACAGGAGAAGTGGGGACCCCAGGAGAAGCTGAGCCACCTAAGGCCCTGGACAAGTATGCTAGTCATAGCCCTTGCCCCTGCAAATGTTTAGAAACTTAAGGATCTTAGTGCACTGGTCTCTATCTTCTCTCCTTGTTAAATAATTAACAGTGCAGCTTTCTACTTCTCCAGTCCTAAGTTAGACTTATTTATAAAACAAATACTTGAGTACCTATTATGTGCCAGACACTGTTCTAGGTGTGTGATTATAAAGCAATCAAAATGTGTACATGCATCCTCAAATCTACAGTCTTTAAGAATAAATCAGTTATTTGTTTTTCCATAACTTCTTACCTATGTTTGATTCATCTAGGTTGTCCATTATTCAGTTTGTTTAATTGCCTAGTGATCAGGCAGTGTTTATAATGTTAGCTTGCATACATCATTCTATACAGAGTTATGTTAGATATATAGCTTGTAGTGATAACAGAAATAGTTATGATCAGAACCATTTCACTTTTAATATAAAGAAAACAAAGTGGGTTTTTTTGTTTGTTTGTTTGTTTTTGGTAATGACTCAGAAATTGTGCTCCATTGTTTTACTGGAGAAAGAACTTGAGGTGGGTGGACCAATGCATGGTGATTTAAGAGGTCTTTTTGTTCTTTGTTAACTTTTCATGTTAGTTTCTCATGCTAGCTCCTCTTTCTAGGGAAGCTCCTGCTGTTTTTCAGGTTTCTTTTCCTCTGTAAAGGAAAGATTAGTGTAGAAGTTAGTGAAGAGAAGGTGAAGGGACCCTTTTCTATTTATTCTTTTCTGTTCTTCTGCTGTATGATATAGAAATAGGATTGCTGATTATTAGAGTGTGAAAATGTACTACACTGTACAATTAATAGCAAAATGAGTAGTAGTAGAGAAAGGAGAGTTGAAAGAAAATGCAAAGGTGGTGAGGAAGCTGGTCACCAAAGAGAAAGGGTGGAGAATGATGGTAATAATTAACTATAATTAGAAGACCCATTGCATGATTAGAAGACTAAGATTGTTACTGTTACATTATTTTTCCTGGCCTCTTCTTCTCTGGGAATCGTAGGAAGAAAGAAGATAATTTTCCAACTCCCATTTCTAGATCATTTTTTACTTTTTACTACAATTTCTGAGCACAGAATGCTTCTCAGACTTTCATCTCCCCAGGTGGCAGATGTAAAACAGGCCTGTGGGCTAGACAGGAAGGCCATATTCATCACCACCCATTGTCTCTTGCTAACTCTGCAATTTACTTCTATATGTACTAAGACCATATCCCTAAATCTGCTCTCTCTAGGACTGAGCTGACTCCTACCTACCTTTGACCTATCAGAAGTTTTGCTGGAATTTTCATCCAGAGTTCTGAATGCAGAATGTACTTGTTACGATAGTACAGTTCTGTGTTTAGGATTTTATCACCACAATTTAAATATAAAAACACTTGTAGATCAGCAGAGTAGTATATTCTACATCTCTTCCCTGGAGGAATGTCTATCCATTTTGGATAAATATGGACTCATCTTTTTAGAAAAAATCAATGAACAGTTTTCCTTTTGCAGTTTTTGCTAGGGGATGTATGCAGAAGTCAAAACAACAGCAACAAACTAGTGGAAAATCATTCTTTTTCAAAAGCAAAACTGATCTCTTGTGTTTTTAAATGTTGACAAAATGAACACTTGTAATGGGAGTTTAGCTTCAGGAGGTCTTTATTACCACAGGACACAAAGTAAAATAAAAATACTAGAGTTCTTTATTTTGTAAAACATAAGTGGCTGTGCAAGGTCTGGAGAGCATACTGTTCTTTCTGTGATAACAATCCCTTTCCCCAGCAGTAACGCTCATTTTGTCCTGTTTCAGTAAAGTAATTTTAGTACTTTGGAACTTTGAACTTTATTCAGAATAACTGTTTTATATTTCCAAGCACAGATATTCTTTGCGAGAAACATTTTCAGGTCATTTTGGGCCACTGTGGCTAGGATCAACAATTTTGTGTTGAGCTGAAGTAGAAGAAAAGGAAAAAAGAAAATGGTCATGGAAATGTTAGAGCTAGCAATCTAGAAAATTAAGGATATGTGTATGAGTGTGTGGGGATGTGTGGTGTTATTTTTTAAAAACATATTCTTATAACAAAGTGAACTTACAAAACAATCATGCACATGTGTAGAATTCCCATATAACAACCCTTTGCCACACACCACATCATTGTGGAACATTTGTTAAGGATTATGAGAATATCATCAGACTCTTACCATTAACTATGGTCCACAGCATACATGTGGCATACGTGTGGTGTATTTTTAAGCATTTATAGTTTTAAAACCTAATGAACAAAGGACAGAGGTAGCTATATAATTTTTGGACAGAACATTCATTTAATATTGACCCAAGGGAGTTCTTTAGGAAAGGTAATCTATCTTAGAGCATTACTATAAATTTTGAAAAATCTGCATTTGCCAATTTGTAATCAAAAATACTATTGCTGGTTGGCTATAGAAGGCAACAAGTTTATTAAGATGAGCTTTCCTGGTGGAAAAATAGGTTTGGGAGGACACATACTTTAAAGAAAATTTAGAAAGACATAGACATGCCATGCATAATTTACATATGAAGACAGCATTTCTTGAAGTTGCTAAATAAAATGTCTTTATGGATTAATCTCTGGTATTTTAGTCCCAAGTTTATTTATTTTTATTTTTTATTTTTAATTAAACTTTTTATTTTGAGATTACATGCAGTTTTAAGAAATAATACCAAGGGGGGAGTGGATGTAGCTCAAGTGGTTGAGCGCCTGCTTCCCATGTACAAGGTCCCGGGTTCAATACCCGGTACCACCAAAAAAACAATCAATCAAATGAAAAACCAACTATCATTGGGGAGCAGATGTAGCTCAGTGGTTGCTGCCCATGTACGAGGTCCTAGGTTCAATCCCCAGTATCTCCTTGAAAAAAACATACACACAAGAGATCCTGTTCACCTAACTTCTTCAAATGGTAACAACTAATCAAAATTATAATACAATCACAACCAGGATATTGGCTTTGATACAAGGTATCAAGGTACAGGACAGTTCATCAAATTGCCCTTTTTTTTCTGAAGGAAAAAAAAAACACATTTATTTTGTTTGTGCTTATTGTCTGCTTTCTGTCTTTCATTGTGTGCTCTGTCTGCTCATCTTTTTTTTAAGGAGGCACTAGGAACCGAGCCCAAAACCTCTCATGTGGGAGGGAGGTGCCCAGTTGCTTGAATCACATACATTCCACTCCCTTCTTGTTGTGTCTCTTGTTGTATCTCCTCATTGCATCATCTCATTGCATCAGTTTGCTGCACCAGCCCCTCACATCAGCTCACTGTCTTGCTCATCTTCTTTAGGAGGCACCGGGAACTGAACTCAGGACCCCCCATGTGGTAGGCAGGTGTCCAACTGCTGGAGCCACATCTGCTCCCCCTTACATTACCCTTTATAGATCCATCCATCTCCCCTATCCATGAACTCTGGCAGTCATTAATTAATCTGGTCTCCATTTCAGTAACTTTGTCATTTCAAGATTGTTCTATAAATGAAATTATATACAGTATAACATTTTGAAATTACCTTTTTTGACTCAGCATAGTTCTTTGGAGATTCATCAAGTTGATGAGTGTATCAATAGTTCATTCCTTTTTATTGCTGAGCAGTGTTCCATGGTATAAATGCACCACAATTTGTTTAACCATCTACCTGTTGAAGGTATCTGTGTTGTTTCTAGCTTTTGGTTATTAAATATAAAGCTGCTATAAACATTCAGATGTAGGTTTTGTGTGAAAATAAGTTTTTATTTCCTTGGGGTGAATGCCCAGGAGTGCAATTTCTGGGTGGAATGGTAATTGCATGTTTAGTTTTTAAAGACATTGCCAAACTGTTTTCCAGAATGGCTGTGTGATGGTTAGGCTCATGTGTCAACATGGCCAGATAATGGTGCCTAGTAGTTCCATCAAGCAAGCACTGTCTTAATTGTTACTGTGAGGATATTTTGTGGACTTAAATCATTAGTAAGTTGATTGCATCTATGGTTGATTACATCTACAATCAACTGAGGAGACTGCCTTCAAGCAGTTGAAGGCCTTAAAAGGAGAAGTGATTTCAGCAGTCAGAAGAGAGAAAATTTACATCTCTACTCAGGCAGCCAGCTCCTCCTGGGAATTCATTGAGGGCATTCATCAGCGTTCTTGGCTCGCAGCTTGCCCTACAGAATCTGGATTTGTGCCTCCCCACAGTTGCATGACACAATCTTATAAAATCTCATAATATTTACAGATATTTCTGGTCAGTTTTTTTTTTCACTAGCAATATATGAGTGAACCATTTTCTCCCCATCCTTACCAGAATATCATGCTGCCACTATTTTTTATTTTAGCCATTCTGATAGATGTATAGTAAAATTTCATTGAGATTTTAATTTACATTTTCCTACTGGATAATGATGTTGAATATCATTTTTTTTTTAGCTTATCTACCATCCATATATCCTCTCAGGTGAAATATCTCTTCATGTCTTTGCCCATATTCTATTCTAGCTGTTTTCTTTTCTTTTTTTTTTTTGCTCTTGAGTTTTGAGCATTCTTTATATATTCTAGATATTAGTCTTTTGTTGGATATATGGTTTGGATATATGAATTTCTTGTCTCCTTTTTTTAAGATTTTCCAGGGACAAAGGAGAGTTTATTACTCACAGCAATATCAGTGGCAGGATTATCAGTCCTTTGAGTTTGAATTCCCATAGTGTACCTGAGGGCAAGATGATTCTGACCACAGAGGTAGGAGAGGGACCATGAGGTTTAGAAATGCCAATCTTTTTTAAAATTTATTTTAGTAACATAAAAGCTATAGTTACCTAAAAATCTCTCTTTTTAACCACATTGGCATATATTATTCAATGCTGTTAATTACATTCACAATATTATGCTACCATGACACCATCTATTACCAAAATTTTACAATCAACCCAAATAGAAACTGTACAATTCAAGCATTAACTTCCCTGGTAAAGAGATGAGGCCTGGGAAGAGAAGAGCCATGTGCCTGATTGCTCACTGCTGAGCTTGGGGAGCTTCCATTTTGCTTTGCCATGTAGCAGGAGTCCAGGATCACCAGAAACTGACCTTTGGTGAGACAGCATCTCTGATGATGCCTTGATTTGGACATATCCACAGCCTTGGAACTGTAAGCTTTTACTCTAATAAATTCCCTTTATCAAAGTCAACCCATTTCTAATATTTTGCCTTAGGAGCCCTTGTAGCAAATTAAAACAATGCCTTTTGCCATGTTGAGGAAATTTCCTTCTATACCTATTTTTCTAAGTGTTTTTAAAATCAAGAAAGGATGATGGATTCTGTCAGATCACTTTGCGGCATCAATTGAGATGATCATGTAATTTTCCCCTTCATTATGGTAATATGGTATCGATTTTTGCATGTGGAACCACCCTTGCATACCTGGAATAAATCCCACTTGATCATGGTGTATAATTCTTTCAGTGTGCTGTTGGATTTTATTTCCTAGTATTTTGTTAAGGATTTTCCATTTGTATTCAGAAAAGAAATTGATCTGTAACTAGTATCTATCTGGCTTTCATATTAGGGTGATCCTAATTCACCCTCCTGTTCAATATTTTTGGGAGACTTTGAGCAAGATTTTTTTTTTTTTTAAAGGTACTGTGGCTGGGGATTGAACCCAGGACCTTGTATGTGGGAAGCAGGTGCTCAACTGTATGAACTACATCTGCTTCCCTTGAGCAGGATTTGCATTAATTCTTCTTGAAATGTCTGGTAGAATTCACCTGTGAAGCCATAAGGTCCTGGGGTTTTCTTTTTTTGGAGACTTTTTGATGTCTGATTCAATCTCTACTTGTAATTGGTCTGCTGAGACCTTCTCTTTCTTTTAGAGTCAGTGTAGGTGGTTTGTTTCTAGGAATTTGTCCATTTCATATTTGTTGTCTAATTTGTTGGCAGATAGTTGTTCACAGTATCCTTTTATGATTTTTTTTTTTT
>JAQZBX010049276.1:0-20036 GCA_029593785.1 Cabassous unicinctus | reverse complement strand
CAAAACACACTTAATAATGATAATACCATGTTATAATAAAAAATAAACATCCATGTGTCCATACTGATATAAAATGATTGAATCAATAAATAAATTGTGGGAAGGGACAAATTTTCCTCAGAGAAAAATTCCAACTTTTAAATGTAGAAGAAACAAGGAGATGGAGAATCACCATTAGAACAGAACAGAATAATTGATAGGTCAAAATTCATGGAAAAATGATAAAATTTATGACTAAAACTAAAAGAAAGAGACTATTGCATATCCTCGTAATATTGAACTTGATTTGATTTTAACCACATATACTTGATGATATAGCCACTAATGTTTGTTAATTTTCCCTCTAGGTTATAGAGCTACAATTCCACTTTGGTGTGACCTGGACTTACAAAGGAGCTTGTACGAAAAGACAAATAAATAACTTTACAATGGAGAAACACATTAGACACCAGACAATACCTTAAACAAATAATCAAGTTTAACAAAATATTGTAAAGTCATGGTAATATAATATACACCTTGTTATGAGACAATGAGAAGGGCATCACACATCCATGGTGTACGTGACAAAATTCCAAACATTCATATTAGACAAACTAAATTGAAGAACATTCTGCCAAATAACTGTCCAGTACATTTCAAAAATATCAAGGTCATAAGAAAAAAAAATTGATAATGTGTTAAAGATATGAGTGCAATAAGGAAACATGGTTTCAAAAGACAATGGAGTGTTCTGTGTTGCATTCTAAAATTGTATTTTATGCCTAGATCCTGGAATAGAACAGTAAAAAGGCAGGGGAAAAAAAAATAAAGTCTATAGTTTAGTTAAATTTAAAAGACCCAAACCAATTTCTAGAGATGAAAACCAACAGATCCCACATGAAATATATAGGGAATGAATTTAATGGCAGACCAGATATTGCAGCAGAAAAATTAATGAATGTAAAGACCTAACAATAGAAACTATCCAAATCAAAACAAATGAAATAAGATAAACATAATTTTAAACACTGACAGGAAAAATAGTGAACTTTGAGAAAATCTAAAGCACCCTCACCTGCATATAATCAAAACACCAAATGAGAAAAATAAGAAGGGAAGTAGAAATAATTTTTGAAGAAATAATGGGCATTGTTTTTAATATTGCAAATATCATAAAATAATATAAATACATACAACCAAGAAGCTCATCAGATCACAAAAATAAAAATAAATGTGAATAACACTTTAACAGGATAAGTAAAAATAAAATTACTCAAAGCAAATATTAAAGAGAAAATATTAAAAGCAGCTTGGCAAAAATATATTTTCTATTATGTATCTTTAAAATTATAGGTTGTTTATGCAAAAATAATAACAATATACTGTGGGATTTATAATATACTTATAACTAAAATACACGAATCAATTTTTTTTTTAAAAAGCCTGGATAAGAAAAATCGAGGTATAATATTGTGTTATACTTACAATATACATAAATTTGTATACTATTACTTGGCCATAGTTTGTGATATGTAAAATATGTATACAATAATTTTTAAAGCAAGCCATAAAATAAAATAAAGAGAATCAATGGAAAAAAACTTTCTTTCATATCAATGAATTCAAATACTTATACCCAGAATGATTAATGAAAAAAATGCACAAATACTAAAATCATGATAAAGAATACATTATTAAAGATTCTAAAGGTATTCAAAAATTATTGAGACACATTTATTTCTACTAATCTGACAACTTAGATGAACTAGATAAATTTTAGAATGGCAAACTACTTCAGAAATTATCAAGTTCACTCAGTAGATAAACTAAATATCCCTGCATTAATCAAAGTAATTGAATATGTAGGTAAAAAAAGAAAACTTTCCAAAAAGAAATTTCCATGCCTAGATGGCTCCAAAGGTGTAATCTCTGAAATATTTAATGAATCATAAACCCAGTTCTACACAAACTATTTCAAACATTGAAAAGTTGGGGTAGTCTCCAGCTCATTCTTTGAGACCAGCATTAACAAACTATAGCAAAACTGATAAAAATATGAAAAGGAAATACAAAGGAAAAAATAAAGAAAATTAAGTATAGACCAATATCTCTTATAATAGAGAAATAAATCCTCAAAAAATAATTGGAAACATAATCAAGCATCACATGAGGGATTATATTCAATAACCAAGTGGGAAATAAAAAGAAAAAAAAGGAAAATTAACTATAGACCAATATCTCTTATAATAGTGAAAGACATCCTCAATAAAATAATTGGAAACAGAATCAAGCATCACATGAAAGGGATTTTATGCAATAACCAAGTGGGATTCCTCCCCCAAGAAAACAAGATATATTTAACATCCATAAACTAATTAATGTAATAAGCCATATTAAATCTTATCAAGAGACATGAAGAAGCATTTGCAAAGCTCATCATGCTTTCATTGTTAAAAAAAAAAAAACACCACTAACAAACTAGGAGTAAAAGAACAATAACTCAACCTGATAATACGCCACAGTTAATATTATACTTAGTGGTGAAATACAAAAATGCCTTACGCCAAGTATTAAGGAACCAGTTTTGGAATTTTATTCAAACAATTTACTGAACATTCTAGCCAGGGAAAATGAGCAAATTGGCAAGAGAAACAAGCAGCCAAATTTGAAAGAACGAAATGAAACTTTCCCTATTTGCAAAGACATGTTCCAATATAGAGAAACTGCTGAAATATCCACAACAAAGCTAGCAAAGCTAATAACCAAATCCATTTGGTTTTAGCAATATTTTGTAGTTTACCGTATAGAAATGATTTACATCCTTGGTTAGATTTATTCCTAGATATTTCATTTTTTTATTTGTTGTTAAAAAGTGATGGAGTACAAGATCAAACCATAAAAATCAGCAGAGTTTCTCTAAACTAGTGATGAAAATTTGAAGACTAATTGAGAAAAATAAAAACACTTTTGTGCATTAAAGGAATCTATCCTGAAAATAAAAAGATAACCTTCAAAATGGGGAAAAATATTTAGAAACCACATATCTGATGATTTAATATCCAAAATATATAAAGAAACCCTACAACTGAACAACAAAAAGATAAATCCCATTTTAAAAAATGGTCAAAAGCAACTGAAAAGATGTTCAAAATCTTTAGTCATAAGGGAAATGCATATCAAAATAACAATGTAATATTATTTTTCCCCCACTAGAAAATATGGAAAATTACAAGTGCTAAAAAGGAAATGGAGTAAATCAATCTTGGTGGGAATATAATAGGGTACAATAAGTGTGCAAGACACTTTGGTGGTAGCTCATAAAGTTAAGTATACAATGGCCATATGCTCCAACAAACCCATTTCTATGTATATACTCAAAGACACTGAAAGCAGGGACTCTCAGATATTTGCATACCTCTGTTCATATAGGCATTATTCATAATTCCCAAAAATTTGAGGCAACCCAATTGTCTTTCAACCAATTACTGGATAAACAAAATGTGCTATATACATGAAAGACATATTATTCATCTCGAAAAAGGAATGAATTTCTAATGCACGTAGTAACATGAATAAATCTTGAAGACATCATGTTAAGTGAAATAAGCCAGAAACAAAAGAGCAATTATTTTTTTATATCACTGATATTTTTTCAAGTACAGCAGGGAGCTGTGTAAAATGACAGCTTCCCACCAATCTGACAGGGATACATCAGACCAAAAAAAAAAAAAACACTTGGCTAAATCCAGCTTAGCAAGAGAAGGAGTATTTAATAGAGAGCTTACATGGAGACTCAAGCTTGATAGTCTAAAGGGGATTCCCCTCTCTCAGACAGACCAAGGTTGGTCATGGCCTAAATCCTCATCTGTAGTGATGGGGAAAGACTGTGTCACTTCTGAGATTTGAGCTGTATTTTCCACAGTAAGAGGAGTCTTTTACACTATATGTCAATGAGCAGATTGGGAGGGCACATGAGGAGAGAGAATGATTAACAAGTACAGTGCTCTGTCAGGACAGATAATCAAGGACCAGACATTCACAGTGTTTCTCAGCAGGGCAGAAGTTACACTCTCATTGTAACTCCTAAAAAGAACATTTACAATGTTTTTCATTAGGGCTGAAGTTTTATCTTTATAGTAATTACATGAGGGATTTATGGATACAAAAGTGGTCAAGCAGTTCACATATCTGATTATTCTTAGAGTTTCTGGGAAAAAAGTCTAAGCATGCAGTTGTTATTTACAAGCTCACAAACAGTTATTGCTCTACGCGTGCCTTGTAACTATTAAGAAATGTAATGCTGCTGTGACTTCAAAGGGAAAGAACTGGAAGGGTTATGGGGAAATGCAAAGCCATATTTGATACAGTTATGAAATAATTAGAATAAGCAGAATGTTTCAGCCAGAAATTAAATATACTTTACCAGGAGCTGGGGTGGTTGTGTGGAATGGAGAATTAATGCTTAAGTTGTACAGAGTCTCTGTTGGGGTTGATAGAAAATTTTGTTAATTGATGGTGGTGATGTTAGCCCAACATTTTCAATGTCATTAGCATCACAGAATTATATCTTTGAACTTGGTTTAAAAGGAAGAGTATCGTTTTTTATATAAGTTAGTAGAGAAAAATTTTTTTTAAAAACCCACAAAGTACTCTACAAGACAAATAGTGGCACCTCAGTTAAAAGCATGTACTATGATTAATAGTATAAAAAGGTGGTATATGGGAACTCTGTATTTTATGCATTATTTATCTGTAAACATACAACCTCTCTTATAAAACAATGGATCCTTAATTTTAAAAGATTTTAGTAAGAGGCAAGATACACTGAGTTTATGGACTGCATGAATCATCATTTTAGAGGTGTCAATTTTTACATTACCTATGCATTCATCAGTATTCTAGTCAAAGCACCATCAAACTTTTTTAGATTTAGATAAATGGTTTTAAAATTTATATGGGTAAGAGGAAAAGCCAGATGAGACAAAACAATTTTGAAAAAGAAGAAATTTGGGTCAATCACACTCTTCTACTTGAAGACTTAATGTAAGGGTAAGATTTTTGGTATTAAAAATGAATAAACAAATAGATGATGGACAGATATAGAGTTCTATGAACCTTTACATAAATGGTCATTTGCTTTTTGATAAATACATAAAGCCTATTTAATAGAAAAGTATAATACTGTGAAAAATTAATGTGGGGAAAAATCAGACTTCTATATGAAAGAGGATCTTTGACATATCAACATTCAGTATATAAAAATTTACTCTGTGAAATTGAAAGGTTATAACTTTTTAAAAATTTATTGAAGTATATCACTCATACATAAACAGTAAGTGTGCAGTAATAGTTGTGAACTTACAAAACAAACATACATAACATCATACAGGACTCTCATACTTCATCCAACCATCAATATCTTGCATTGTTGTGAAACAATTTTAACTAATGATTAAAGAGCATCCTCAAAATATTACTATTAACCAAAGTATTCTTCCCCCAACCCACCCTATTATTATTTTTATTATTTATATCATTTTTATGTGAATATACATAAACGATAAGTGTATAGTGAAAGTTGTGAACTTACAAAACAAATATACATAACATCATACAGGGATCCCATACATCAACCCACCACCAGCACCTTGCATTGTGAGATATTTGCTACAAATTATTATAAAATATTGTCAAAATCGTATTTCTAACTATAGTCCTTATCTTACATTTGGTGTATTTTCCCTCCAACCCACACTATTATTATTTTTTAAATATATTTTTATGACAAAAATTGTAAACTTACAAAACAATCATGCACATTTGCAGAATTCCCAAACAACACTCCTCTATCAACACACCACACCATGATGGAACATTTGTTACAGATCATGAGATAACATCCTCAGATTATTACCAGGTCCACAGCATACATTTGGCACACTTTTTCCATACTCCCCCATTATCAATACAGTACATCTTTGGCATAGATGCATGAATATTACATTATTACTGTTAACCAGAGTCCATAGGTCACTCTAGTTGCATTTTTCCCATGCTCCTACACATCTTACCACCCTGCAATAGTGATGTACATCTGCTCTAGCTTACAAAGGGCACTCTTGCATCTGTTCCATCAACCACAATTTTCATCCACCTCTGGGTTTACTGTGCTATTCAGTTCCTAGATTATTCTCTAGTTTTCTGTCAATTGGTATTTACATCCCTAGACTACCATTTTCAGCCACATTCCCATTTATAAACCAGCTGTTTCTCACTATAATGTGTTACCATCAACTCTGTACATTTCCACACTTTTACAATAAGGTTAATTAAAACTTCTACATATATTAAACCTCAGTAGTGCATCTCAGTCCTTCTCTTATTTTCTTTAAGGTTCTAACACCTATCACCAGGTCTTGAAGATATTTTCCTGCATTTTTCTTCTAGAATGTTTATGGTTCTTGCTTTTATTTATTTTTCTATTTTGAGTTAATTTTTTATAAGGTGTGATATAAGGGTCCTCTTTCCTTCTACTCGCTATAGATATCCAATTCTCTCAGTACCATTTTTTTAATGGACTGATCAACCCAAGCTAGGCAGGTTTGACAGACTAGTTAAAAATCACTTGACCATAGATATGAAGATCTGTTTCTGAATCATCAATTCAGTTCCATTGGCCTATGTGTCTGTCTTTAAGCCAGTACCATGCTATTTTTACCACTGTAGCTTGGTAATATGATTTAAAGTCCAGAAATGAGAATCCTCCAGCTTGGCTTTTCATTTTTAAGGTATTTATGGCTATTCAGGACAGCTTACCATTCCAAATAAGTTTGATAATCATGTATTCTCTTTATTTGAAAATGCTGGTGTAATTTTTATCAGAATTTCATTGAATCTATATATCAATAAGAGTAGAATTAACATCTTAATAATATTTCATCTTTCAATTCATGAGAATGGAATGTTCTTCCAATTACTTAGGTCTTTTCTTTTTTTTTAAAATGTGGGTAAAAATCAAATTTTTCACAATACAAACCAATATTTATAAAATGGTATATAAATATATATGAATATATGTGCATTTGTTTACATAAATGTTATATATATAAATATATATTTTTAAGGTGTTTAGATTACCTAAATGTTATTGCTTAAATCTTTTCTTATTTTTTTTAACAATGAACTGTTGTTTTCTGAATACAAGTGCTTTATATTGTTGGTTAAGTTTATTCCTGAATATTTTGGTTTTTTCCTTCATTTTATTTTCACCACTCTTTTGACACTTTTAGTTATTTTTATTGATGTAATCTGCATTTCTAGACTCTCTTCCAGGCCACTCTCTCCTGTATTTTCTTTTCAGACTATAGCACAGCCTTTTGTATTTCCTGCAAAGCCTGTCTCTTGGCTACAAACTCTCTCAGTTTCTGTTTATCTGTAAATATTCGAAACTTGCCCTCATTTTTTAAAGTAAATCTTGCTGCATATAATATTTTTGGTAGGAAGTTTTTGTCTTGCAGTATCTTAAATATATCATACCCCTGTCTTCTTCCATCCATTGTTTCTGAAGAGAAATCGGCAATTAATCTTATTGGGTATCCCTTATATGTTATGCATTGCTTTTCTCTTGCTTCTCTCAGAATTCTCTGTCTTTGGCATTTGATGTTCTGATTAGCATGTTCTCAAACTTGGTCTGTTTGTATTTATTTGGATGGAAGTTCATTGTGCTCCTAGAGACATGGATAACTAAGTCCTTCAATAGATTTAGGAAATTTTCTACCATTATTTCTTCAAATATTCCTTCTGTCCCGTTTCCCATCTCTTCTCTTTCTTGGGTACCCATGACATGTATGTTTGCATGTCTCTTGCTGTTATTTATTTCCCTTAGACCCTGTTCATTTTTTTTCCCCATTCTTTTCTTCATCTGTCCTTTTGTTTGTTTGCTTTGAGAGGCCATTTCATCAAGTTCACCAATCCTTTCTTCTGTGCCCTCAAATCTGCTATTATATGATTCCAGTGTATTTTTAATTCCATGTGCTGCACCTTTCATTCACATAAGGTCTGCTATTTTTCTATGTATACTTTCAAATTCTTCTTTGTGCTCATTTAACATTTTCTTAATATCCTTACTCTCTTTAGCCATCTCATTGAATTTATTAAGGAGAGATTTATTTTAACATGTATGATTTGTTGTCTCAACTCTTTTATGTCATCTGAGGGATTACCTTGTTCCTTTAACTGGGACATATCTTCCTGTTTCTTGGTGTGAATTGTAATTTTTTGTTGGTGTCTTGGCATCTGCATTACTAGAGTATTTATTCTGAGTGTAATTTCTTTCTTTAGTTGAGGGCTTTCTTGCCCTTTTCCCCTTGTTCTTTGTGTAGTAGGAGCCACGGATGTAGTTGGTGCTGTAAGCTGTGGAGGCTCAAGCTGTGCAGACTGCCCTAGGGACTGATGAATTTTCTCCCACCTTTCTCCTTTGCCAGGGCTCAGGAAAAGCCACAGTCTTGTGTAATAATCCAAGTCATGAAGGCCTAGCCTGTAGTTGTCCATAGATATTGATGAAGCTTCACACTCCTTTTTCCCCTGCCTGAGGTGGGAATGGAGCTGCAAGTGTGAGCAGCAATCTATGCTGTGTGGGTCCAAAATGACCACAGTTGCCCTGGTAGACTTCTGACTCTTCAGTCTATGCCAGCTGAATGCACCTGCAGTTACCTGGAGAGGCTGGGGCAGAGCTCACCACCTTCCTCCCTGCTAGAGTTGGGACTGATGCCTAGCCTAGGGCTGTAGGCCAATCTGGGTGAAAGAAACCGGTCTCTAACTTCAATGTGATTTTCAGTCAACCTGGCTTCCCTTCATGCTGGAGGTGAAGTCAAAATGGTGGCTACCAGCCTCTTTCTGACATGGACAGTTTCAAGCATTAGCTGTTCCTAGGGATATACTTTAGCCAGGTGAATTGACTAATCAGTAGCTGAAGTTGGTGGCCAACTGTCCCTTCCTCCCCTGTTTTTGGGAAATGGAGCTTCCAACTCCAGCCACAGAATAACTCGTGAGCTGGCTTGTGCCACCAGAGTAAGATGGTCACAGGCCTCCACAGCATGGCCTGTATTTTCCTGGGGAGGCTGGCACAGGTCTCCCCAGCTTTCTCCCTGCTGGAAGTGGGCCTGGGACTTGTACTAGAGCTGAAATCTGATCTGGATGAAAAGAAGATGGTCCTTACCAGCAGTGTGATTTTCAGTCTGCTCCACTTACCCTTGTGCCAGACATGGAGTTAAAATGGTGGCTACTGTCCTCTTTTTGTCTTGGACAAGTTCAAACTTTAGATGTTCTTAGGATTATACTTTAGGCAGCCTAATTTACTAATCAGTACCTGAAGTTGGTGCCCAACTGTCTCTTACTCCCTCATTTTTGGGAAGTAGAGCTTCCCATTCCAGTCATGGAACAGCTCTCGAGGTGGCTTGTGCTGCCAGTGCAGGATGGGCATCTCTCTCCAGGACGTGGAGGGCTCTACTTATGAATCTTTTCTGCAGATAGGCAGTCTCTTCCTTCCATTATTTCAAAATGTTGCAGGATGTTCTTTTGGACTCCTGGAACCACCAAAGAGGAGATTTAGATAGCTCTGGGATATTACTAACTGCTCTGAAAGCATGAGCTGACTCTAAGAGCTCCTTACTCTGCTGCCATCTTGCTGGTGGTATTATTAATTGTTCAAAGTTATAAAATTTCAGAAGAAAACATAGAGGAAAATCTTCATAAACAGGATTAGGGAAAAAGTTCTTAGAAATGGAAAAATAAGCACAATCAATGAAGGGGACAAATAATATATTACAATTCCTTAAAATAAAAAAAAATGCAAAGTTCTCTAAAGACAATGAAAAGATAAGCAATATATAGAGAGAGATAAGTAGAAAATATTTGCAAATCACATAATTGATGAAGGACTTCTATTCAGAATATATAAAGAACACTTAAAACTCAAGAGGAAGAAAATAAACAACACAATTAAAAATGGACAGACAATTCACAAAGAAGGCAAGGGATGGAAAATAGTCACATAAAAAGATGTTTGACATCAGTAGCCATTGTGGAAATTCAAATTTAAATTAACTTCAGATTCCATGGCTGTTTCAATTTTCCCAGCTGCTTAAGCAAATACCTTGCAATGGGTTGGCTTAAAAAATTGGAATTTCTTAGCTCATATTTTCAAAGTTGAGAGAAGTCCAAATGTAGACATCATCAGGGTGATGCTTTCTTCCTAAAGACTGGCATTCTTTGGGGTTGGCTGAAGATGATTCTTGGTCCTTGGTTTCTCTGTCATATAGCAATGCACATGGCAGTCCCTCCTGGTTTCTCCCTTCCCTTTCAGTTTCCATTGACTTCCAGCTTCTTGCTTCCATTGGCTTTCTATATGTCTGAATTTCATTCTGTTTTAAGTACTCCTGCAATAGGCTTAAGACCAATCCTGATTGAGCTGGGCCACACCTTAACTCTAGTAACCTCATTATAAAGGCCCGATTACAATTGGCTCGCCCCCATAGGAATGGGTTAAGTTTAAGTACATGCTTTTATATAGTAGATAGCTCAAAGCTACCCCAGTTCACTCCCTGGACACACCAAAAATATATATTCTTTCTACATTCCTTCTATCACAACATATCAATAACCTTAAGATATTTCAGAACCAATCCAATGTACATACAAAATCTCATCAAAATCAGTTATGGGTATGGTCTTCCTGGGTCACAATTGCCCTCTTTCTGCAAAGTCTAAAAAACAAGTTATCTACTTCCAGTATACAGTGGAGAGAGAGGCTTAGGATAAACATTACCATCCTAATAGGGAAAAATTGGAAGTAAAAGAAGAATCACAGGTCCTAAACAATTTCATACCATTACAGCAAACTCTATAACATTTCCAGTTCTGTGTGTCATCTATGAATTGATGTTTTGTCAGCCTGGCCTGATGGACTGGCACCCCGACTCCTTCCTACCTGAATAACTGCATTTCAAATCCTTACTTCCACTGAAATGGCTGGCTGTATTCATGTTCATTTAAACAACCACATGGTTTATTCTCTAGGGACTTGCTTTATGGAAGCTTAGAAAACTCCTGATAGAGCCCCTTCTAGTGTTAGTCATAAATCACACTATCTGGAAAAACTTAGAACTTTCCATACCATTAATTTCTGGTTTATGTGGGCTTAATAGTTCTTTGCTCAGTGTATTCTTTCCCTTTCACATTTTACTATAAGCTGCAAGAAGAAACCAGACTATACCTTCCACACTTAGTTTTATATTCCTCAGCTAAATATCCCATCCCTTTCAAGTTATGCCTTCCATTCAACATAAGAGTTCAATTTCACCAAGTTCTCTGCCACTTTAAAAGCAAGATCACCTTTCTACCAGTTTCCAACAGCACATTCATCACTTATTTCTGAGGCTTCATTGGAAGAACCTTTACCAATCATATTTCTATCACCAATCCCTTCAAAGCAATTTAGGCTTTATCTATCAAGCATATCACAATTCTTCCAGTCTCTATCCATAACTCAATTCCAAAGCCTTTTCTACATTTTCGCATTTGCATTGGTAGCACCCCACTCTACTGATACTAAAATCTCTTTTAGTTTCCTAGGCCATTCAAGTAAAAACATTGCAATGAGTTGGTTTAAATAATTAGAATTTATTAATTCATGCTTTTGAGGCCAGGAGAAATCCAAATCATGCCATCATCAACCAATGACTTTTTTTCCCCAAAGACTGAGTTTCTTTTGGGCTGGCTGCTAGTAATCTTTGGTCCTTGGCTCTTCTGTCACATAATTATGCACATGGTGTTCTATGCTGGCTATTCCATTACCTTCTGTGTTCTGTTGATCTTCAATTCCTGCTTCCCATGGCTTTCTCTCTGTCTGAAATTCATTCTGTTTATAAAACACTCCAGTATAAGGATTTAGAGCTATCCTGATTGAATAGAGCCACACCTTTCCTGAATTAACCTCATCAAAATGTTCTATTCACAATGAGTTCACATTCAAAACAATCGATTAAGTTTAAGGACATGTTTTTCTTCTGAACATAGCTCTAAGCTTCCACAATGGCTAAAATAAAATATATCAAAAAATACTCAAAGATTTTAGGTATAGGTGAGAACTGAAAATGTCCCACACTGCTGGTATGAATGAATAGCATAATAGCCCCTATGGAAAATTTTGTCAGTTGCTTATAAAGTTAAACACTTATCATATGAAAAAGAAATCTCACTTCTAGGAATATATATGAGATAAATGAAAATTTAAATATTTATTATTACTTTATTCATACTCACCAAAATCTGGAAAAAAACCCTAAGTGTCCTTCAATTAGAGAAGGAATAAATAAAGAGTAGTACACTGACATAATAGGATTTTACATAACAATAAAAGGAATAAGCTATTCAGATATTCAACAACTCTGGTAAATCTTAGCATTATTTTGACTGCAAATATCCAGTCTCAAAAGGTCATTTGCTATATGATTCATTTCTATGATGTTCGTGAAATGGCAAAACTTAATGATGATAACAGTAGTGGCCAAAGGTTAGGGTTTAAGGGAACTGTGATAACAAAGGAGTAGCAACAGGCAGTTTTTGGAAAAAGCCTAAAAGTGATAATGTTAACAAGAATCTATACATATGCTAAAAATTCTTAGAATTGTACAGCAAAAAAAAAATGTCTTTTTACTTCAATTCAATGGTAAAAATTTAATTGAAAAATAAAATAAAAAGAAATAATGAAGAAAATAAAATGTTCTCTTCATATATGCTTTTATTGTATATAATTTTTACTTCAATATTAATTTTTATAATTAAATGATCTTGATGATAATAATAAAACCAGGGATTACAGCTCCAAAAATCACCTCTTAGACTGGGGAATCCAGAGGAGCAAATCCATGTGCCAAGAGATAAAGGAATAAAATAATATTAAGGGACTTTTGTTGATCATTGCATTCACATAATGTAGAAATATAAAGTTTTAAATTTATACAGTCCAAATTTATACACTCTGAAATAGTAACTGCATTAGGAAGACATACAGCCACTTTACTGGATTCACATGTAACACTGTTCTATAAAAGAAAGAAGGTTTTTATTTTTATTTTTTGTTTTATTGATTCTCACACACAGGCTTAATTGCTAGGCAATCCATAAATGAAGATTAATTTTTCCAGAAATCCAGGTTTCTTTGATTTCATTGCTGTCATTTCCAGGATTGTTGCTCTTGAACATAGGATTTATGAAAGAACAAAATTGAAAAGTCTGATGGTTACCTGACTAATCTGAAAGGAATGTAGAGGTCAGTAACCTCCCTATATAATAGGGACCCAGTTCATATATTATATCTGCTAAAATTTCATTAGCCTGAACTTTATGATGTTCATTCACTTAGCAATAAGGGCAGATGAAAATGGTATCCTCCAGCCTGGAATTTGTGTTTGCTGAAGAGATTTGGATGTGATGTAGACTGCAACTCTAAAAAGAAAAGTAGAATAGATGTCGGTAGATTGTCAAGAATTTCCAAACCTGCAAATAAAAATTCAAAGCCAGAGGAGGTTTTACATAGCCTGATGATTCTCTAAGACTTCATTCTGGGTATTGAATGTAGTTTAAAAATATTTAATTTTTAAATTAGCATGCTACTTTGTGCATAAAATTAATGAAAATCAGAACTAAAATATATAAACAGTGCCTGACACTGATAGCTGCATTCCTAAGAGAGGTCTCAAACAAATGCTTCCATGAACCCTAGCAAGAGGATGTACTCTTCCCCATCACCTTCTGTCTTTCTGGGTATCAGGACCATGATGTGTTTAATAGAGCTGCAGTATTCATTTCCATTCCTCAGGAATCAGAACCATGTGCCTAGGATGCTAGAGAAAACTAAAGAATCCTGGTTGCCTTCAAAAAATATTTAAATATTTTTTAAAAAAATTTTAATGATACTTAGATTACATAAATGTTACACAAAAAATATTGGGATTCCTATATGCCCCAATCCCCACACAAACCACACCCTCCCACATAAACATCATCCTTCATTAGTGTGGCACATTCATTGCAATGGATACACACATCCTGAGACATTGCCACTAGCATGGATCATAGTTGACATTGTAGTTTATACTCTCTCCCACAGAATTCTGCAGGTTATGGAAAGATATAACATGACCTATGTCTGTCATTGCAATGTCATTCAGAATGATTCACAAGTCCCAAAAAAGCCTCTGTAATAGAACTGTTTTTCCCTCTCACTGCCCCCAGTGCTCCAGTGGCCACTGCATTGACAACAATGTTGTAAATTCTTTGATTGCTAGAATCACAATAAATCTATAATAGAGTACCAGTAAGTCCACTCTAGTCCATAGTTCATTCCCCAGTCCTGAGGGTTCTGGGATGGTGATGCCCACTCCAACTCTAATTAAGAGGGGACTTCAATCCCATTTAGCCAGTGGATGGGACTCTCTTGCTTGCAATTGTAGGATCTCTCTTTTTCTTGGTAGGGTGGCTGCCAATCCTCACCTCCTTGTTATTTGTCCTGGGAGAGGTCAATGAACTGGAGAGTAGGTGTTGCAATTCCACTGAGGCTCAGGGCCCAGCTGGCACATGGAAAGCCCAAAGATTCTTTTGGATGTACACTTGCAAACTCCAGCATCAAGTATAGGTTTAAATAGAAGGGGCAGATGAACCATGTGTAGGGAAGGCATAACTGAGTCCAACTCTGTCCCTCTCAGGTGTAAAACTCCAAAGTAGGGCCCACTGGCAAGGCACCAAACTCCAGAGCCATATGACCTGATCATATGTGCTGGGTGTCTCCAGAGACCTCAGGAGATACTACTATTCACAGTAGAATCCACATTGGCAGTCTATGAGATCTTGCTGAGATGTGCATAAGCTTTACCTCTAGGATGCACTCCCAACTCTGAAGTCTCTTAGCCATATAAACTCATTTGTCTTTACTTTTTCCCCATTTTATTCAAGGTCTTTTAACAGATGCATTGCTAGTTGATGCTTGGTAGTAATCCCTCGATGCTAGGGAGGCTTATCCCTGGAAGTCATGTCCCATGACGGGGGGAAGGTAATGCATTTATATGCTGAGTTTGGCTTACAGATAGACCACATTTTAGCAACAAAGAGGCTCTCAGGAGGCAACTCTTAGGCAATGCACAACAGTAGACTAAATTTCAATTTCAAGAGTAAAGGCTCACAAGCATAGTCATCAATATCAATGGCACATCAATGGACCATTGTCCTTCACAAGTCATTGCCCCTGCATTAGGGAGACTGTTGCTGCTCCATTAAAGAATGTGGCATAACTCTCCAGGTTGGGTATTCAATATTCTCTCACTTACTGTGTGAATCGCCACCCACTGTGACAATGCCTCATGAATATTTGAACACATTTATATACCTTATATATATGCCCAGTTGAACTTACTACCATGGATGTCTTTTGCTGTTCAGAGCTGGCCTTTTTCAATTCTGCAATTCTTTAGTGTGGCAGAAAAATAAAGGTTCTAATTTTCATAAGCAACATTTTTTATTATGTTCGTTCAAAAGAGTACCCATGATTCCAAATAAGTACAGTAAAGAAACATATTTCAGTAGTGAAGGGAAAACTAAAAAGCAGTTGACAGGAAATGTAAAGGAATTTCCTCATATTTTATAATAGAGCATCCATCTCTATTTTTCAGAAGCCTAGAGCATGGGTGTGATAGTCAAAACAATAGAATTCAAACCCTATTTCATAAAATTCCAAAAATTAAAGCATGTAAATATCTAAAAAATGATTACAAGTCATAATCACACAAAACCCATATAGACAAATTATTATGATTAAATGTGAATAGCTATTTCTTTAAAAAGTAAAAGTGTATGTTTAAGATTGTCTGTTCCTTTCATGGTAATGGAAACATAAACTAGAGATGTAGGTTTAGGAGTAGCATGAGACATATATTTCATTAAATCATTTATTATTATTCATGTTTGATTTTATCCAACATTTTATTTTGAAAATGTATAAGTTATAGAAAAGTTGAAATGGTATAATGAACATCCATGTACATGTCACCCTAATTCATTAATTCCTAATATATAAATTTTCTACACATATATATTTTTTTATTTTTTATTATTTTATTTTATTATTATTTTAAAAATATTTATATATATTTTATAAGATGCTTAGATTACATAAATGTTACACAAAAATAGCAGGGATTCCCATGTTCCCCACCTCCCACACCTCCCATAACATCCCACATAAACATCTTTCATTAATGTGGCTCATCAACTGCAATGGATATACACATCCTGGGGCTTTGCCACTAAGCATGGACCATAGTTCACATTGTAGACCTCACTCTCTCCCACACAGTTCTGCATGTTATATGCTGATGTAAAATGCCCTATATCTGTCGTTGTAATGTTACTCAGGATAATTCCCAAGTCCTGAAAAAGCACCTGTATTACAGCTGCTTTTCCCTTCCCTGCCCCAAAAGTGTCCAGTGACCACTTTGGACATCACCACCCCAAACTACACATATATTTTTAAATTTATAGACATAGGCAAAATTCCTTTGAAGTATTTCATAAAGTGTATACACTATTTTTCAAATATAGCTGCAATATACATTTATTCATATATTTTATTTTAAATGATATCAAAACATGAATTTTTTAAATGTTCAATTTAAACATTTGAAAGAAGGTTGCAGACTTCATGACACTTCACACACAAATTCTTTAGAATATATACATACCGAGATAGGACATTCTTAAACAAAATCACAATTTCATTCTTTTTAGCCACGAATGTCAAACTTCCCTCTTCCTTCCCTTAGAAACTCTGCTAGCCACTGCCTTTATATCAATGACACAAGTCCTTTCATTGCTAGAATAACAAGTCTATTTTAGTCTATAGTTGCATTCCCCCCTTATGTTTGTTCATTCCTCAAGCTTGTGGAGTTTGGGATGATGATGTCCACTCTGCATCTGATTTAAAGGGGGCTTAGTTTCCATGGGGACAGATGAATGGAACAGTCTTGCCTTCAGTTGGAGACACTCTCCATTTTTTTGTTGTGGGCATTGTCCACCATCATCCATTTTTTAGTTGTCCTGGGCAAGTCCAATGAACTGGAGAGTAGGTGTTCCAATGATGTTGAGATTCAGGGCTCAACTGGCATAAGAACACACCAAAAATTTAAGTCTCTGGACATATATTTAATGAGTATAGTGCTAATTATAGGTTCAAATAAAACAGGAATAAGAGTCATGTTAGGGAAATTATGAATGAGTCTAACTCTGTTACCTTAGAGAGCATATATTCCAAAGTAAGGCCCACTGATGGGGAGCCAAATTCCTCAGGTTGTCTGCCCTGATTATAGTGTCTACATGTCTCTAGAGCCTTCAGGAGCACCCCTGCTTCAGGAACTTGTTTACTGTTGTAGCCAGTGAGATCCTTCTGAGACGGGCATAAGCATACCCACTGGAATGACCGCTCTACTCACTTTGAAATCTCTTAGCCAGAAAGACTCATTTGTGTCTAATATTTCTCAAGTTTGGCCAAGGTCTTTGACCAAATGCATTGATAGTTGTAAATTGGTAATAATCCCTGGGAGGAAAGTGGGAGGGGGACTGGCTGGGTATGTGGGAATCCCTTTTATTTATTTATTTTTTGTCTTTTTTAAAAAAATTAGAAGATAGTTAGATTATATAAAAGTTACACAAAAATATAGGGATTCCCATATGCCCCACTTCCTACCCCTCTGACACCCTCCCATATAAACATCCTTCATTAGTGTGGCACATTTATTGCAACTGAAAAACACACCCTGGTGCTTTGCCATTAAGCATGGACCATAGTTCCCATTTTAGTCTACACTCTTTCCACACAGTTCTGCATGTTATGTGATGATATAAAATGGCCTATATCTGTCATTGCAATGTCACTCAGGACGATTCCCAAGTCCCCCAAATCCCGCATATTATGACTATTTTTCCCTCTCCCTGACCCCAGAGCCTCCAGTGGCCACTGGCTCCACATCAGTGTTGTTATTTCTTCCATTGGTGGAATCACAAATGTCTATAGAAGAATACCAGTAAGTCCACTCCAGTCCATAGCTATTCCACTAATCCTGAGGATTCTGGGATCGTGATGTCTACTCCACCTCCAATTTCAAGGGGCTTATATCCCATGGGGAAGATGGATGGGACTATCCTGCCTGCTGCTGCAGAATCTCTTCATTCCCTGGGAGGGCCGTTGTCCATCATCATCTCCCCACAGTTGTCCTGGGTGAGTCCAATGAGCTGTAGAGTAGATGTTGCAGCTCCACCGAGGTTCTGGGTGCAGGTGGCACATAGACAGCCCAAAGACTCTAGTCTCTGGATGTATATCTACAAACTCCAGCACTAAGTATAGGTTTAAATAGAAGGGACAGAGGAGCCATGTGCAAGGAAGATATGATTGAGTCCAACTCTCTCACGCTCAGAAGCACAAACTCCAAAGTAGGGCTCACTGGAAAGGCACCAAAATCTGGAGCCATCTACACTGACCATTGAACCTGAGTATCTCCAGATGCCTCAGGAGCCCCACTATTTGTGGTAGTATCAACTTTGGAAGTCTATGAGATCCTACTGAGATGTGAGTAAGCATTACCTCTGGGATGACCTCCCAACTCACTATGAAGTCTCTTAGCCATATACACTCATTTTATCTACATTTCCCCCTTTTACTCGAGATCTTTTTCCAGTTGCATTGCTGGTTGGTACTTGGTAGCAATCCCTTGGTGCCAGGGTGGCTCATCCCCAGAAGTCATGTCCCATGCTAGGGGGAAGGTAATGTATTCATATGCTGAGTTTGGCTTAGAGAGAGGCCACGTTTGAGCAACAAGGAGGCTCTCAGGAGGCAACCCTTAGGCACCCCATAACAATAGGCTAAGTTTCAATTTCAAGAG
Source organism: Cabassous unicinctus (assembly GCA_029593785.1). Lineage (NCBI taxonomy): Eukaryota > Metazoa > Chordata > Mammalia > Cingulata > Chlamyphoridae > Cabassous > Cabassous unicinctus. The sequence goes on along the minus strand of JAQZBX010049276.1, from coordinate 1,068 downwards.
AAAAGACTCATAAGCCTAATCATCAATATGAAGGACCCATCAGTGGATCTTCCTCCTTCACCAGTCACTGCCCCTGCACTTGGGGGACTGTGGCTGCTCCCTTGGAGAATGTGGCTGAGCTCTCTAGGATGGGAATTCAGTATTTGTTTATTGTGTAGGTCTCCACCCACTGTGGCAACGTCCCATGCACATTTGAACATTTTTATATACCTTATATGTATGTTCAGGTGAACTTCCTCCCATGCATCCCCCATCCCTGACACCCCACACCAATGATCCTCCCCCACTCCACTTGTAACCTTTCTGTGATCCAAAGCCTCTTCAAAGATAAAGCCATTACAATAGCCAAATATAATTAATAGAAAAATGAAATAATAGTGACAAGTTTATTTTAAGGGATAAAATACACAAAAATTCAAAAAAATAAAAATAAAATTAGAAGTTTGGGATATAAAAAAATGAAAACAATTAAAAAATATATATATTATCAAGAAGAGAAGCATCTTTCCTCTAGAGTCCTATTTGTTGCTTTTCCTTAGAGGAAAAAGGACATAAAGTAAATCGTAAAATAAATTCATATATGAGCTCTGTGTATAAGTGAGGAATTTGTTTTTCTTTACTGATGCATTTTGTTGTTTGAAGCATTTCACTTTCATATTGACACATCATATTGGTAATAAAATCTCAGAAAAGGAAAAAGCAAGACAATTTTGTGCTAAATTCTGGATTGTCTAAGCTAAAAGAAACAATTAGATGTTTGTAAAGATGTTAATATGTTCTGAAAATTTACACATTTAAGAAAATAGCCAAAACTAAATATTAATTAGGTAATTTAAACTGTGCATTTTTGAATAATATTAGAGTGGGTGTCTAAATAAATTTATAAAAATGATTTGTCTAAAAACTTTTGCATAACCAGATACTTACATCCAAATCCTCTGTATGTAGAATTCTGTTGTATCTAAAGGCTTGTTTCTGACTCATGTGTTTTGATATATATTTCGTAGATAATTGCATCCATGGGGCCTACTATTCAATAAGGACATCAAAAAGCAAGTGGAGAGATTA
>JAQZBX010049275.1:0-19966 GCA_029593785.1 Cabassous unicinctus | reverse complement strand
AAAAAAAAGACCTATGTAGAGTTTACTATGTGCCAGATAGTGTCTCTCTTCCAAGCCCGTTATAAATATTAACTAATTTAGTACTTATACCAACTCTCTGAGATAAGTGCCACTTAACAGATGAGGAAACTAAAGCATAGAGAGGTTAAGTAGCCTGCCCAAGGTTACATAGCTAATAGTGCTAGAACTCAGATTTGAACCAGGTAAGTCTGTCTACAGAGCAATTGTCTTAATCACTATGCTATGCTGCTTCTCTAGATAGTTAAAAATTAATGAGGAATAAACCAAGCAAACACCCAGGTACCAGAATCCACATTAAAAAAATAGAATATTACTAGTATATGAGAAACACTGTGTATACCTACTCATTCACATCTCCTTACCTCTATCCAAAACAACCACTATTTTAACTTTTGTGATAGTTCTTTCTCTTACTTTTCTTTATAGTATTTCCATACATAAATTAATCTTCTAAACAATATATTTAGGTTTAGTCTATTTTTAAATTTTATTTAAATGAGACTTAACTATGTATATTTTTCTGTGACTTTGCCTAAAATTATTTATTCATCCATAGTGATATGTGTAACTTTAGCTTATTAACATTCATTGCTGTCAGTTATTCCATTGTATAAATGTGTGACAATTTAGTTATCCATTCTATTGTTAATGGACATTTGAGTTGTTTACAGTTTTTTGCTAATGTGTGCAATGCTAGTTATAAAATTATCAATTCTAATGTACCTTTGCAAGATAGATTTACCTAAGTATATATATATACAGTAATGAACTTGCTAAATCATAGTTTGCATGTCTATTCTGCTTTACTAAGTAGTGTTAAACTGTTCTTCAAATACCAAACTAAGTTTCACTCCCACCAACAGTGTATGAAAGTTCCCATTACTGTGCATCCTTGCCAGCATCTGAAGCTGTGAGTCTGAATGTTTAAATTTTGTTACTTAGGTAGATGTGGTAATGTTATTTCACAGTGTTTTTTTTTTTATTTTTTATTTTTTAAGATTTTATTTATTTGCTTTATCCATTTTTAACCGCCCCCCACCCCGCCTGCTGTTTTGTGTCCATTCGCTGGGCAATTCTCTGTGTCTGTTTCCTGCCCTCTCTTCTCATCCTTCTCCTCCAGTCTTCACCGGGATTCAATCTTGGGGACTTCCTATGTGGGAGAGAGGCGTTCTGCCACCTGTGCCACCTTAGTTCCTGGTTTTCGGCACAGGTTCTCCCCTGTGTCTCTCTCCTGCTACATCATCATCTTGCTGCGTGGTTCGGCAGGGCCTGGCTTGCTGTGCACGGGCGTGCCGCGCACAGCCCTAGCCCGCCTGCATGCCTTCTATATTTTTATTTTACCGGGAGGTCCCAGGGATCAAACCCAGGTCCCTCCATATGGCAGATGGACACCCAACCATTTAAGCCACATCTGCCCCCTCACAGTGGTTTAATCTGCCATTCATCTGTGTTTATATTTACTCACCATTCAAGTTGCTTTTTCTTAAGTGCCTATGCAAGTCTTTTGCCCATTTTTCTTCTGAGCCTTGATTTTACTCCCTGTTATTTCTCAAGACATTGTTTTCCAGGTCTAAATTTGATGCAGATATCTTTTCCCAGTATGTAACTTTTATTTTTCTTTTGATGATTGGAAGCATTTAATTACTCTACCAAAGTTTATTCTTCTCCTTTTTCTCTGTTTCTTTTTCCTCCCTCATTCCCCTTCCTAGCTTTATTATTTTAAGATTTTATCTCTTGAACCTCTACATAGTTTCCAAACTTGGTCTTTTCTGAGTATCATTTATCCTTTTTTTCATTTTTTAAAATTAGAGCAGTTTTAAGTTTACAGAAATAACATGCAGAACGTGCAGCGTTCCCATATGCTACCCCAAATACAAGCAGTTTTCCCTATTATTAATGTTTTACATTAGTGTGGTAGTTTTGTTACATTTGCTGAAACAAATGTAACAATATCATAATTATACTATTAACTATAGTCCATAATGTACTTTAGCGTGCACTCTTTGTGTTGAACAGGTCTGTTTTTTTTTTGTTTTTTTTTTCTGGTAACATATATGCAATCTAAAATTTTCCATTTTATCCACTTTCAAATATACAATTCAGTAGTATTAATTACATTCACAGTTTTGTGCCACCATCACCACCATCCATTACCAAAACTTTTCCATCACCCCAAACAGAAACCATACCAATTAAGCATTAACTCCCCATTCCCCATACCCACCCTGCTCCTGGTAACCTGTATTCTAGTCTGACTTATGAAATTGCATATTCAAATTATTTCATATCACTGAGATCATACAATATTTTTCCTTTTGTGTTGGGCTTATTTCTCTCAACATGATGTCTTCTGGGTTCATCCATGTTGTAGCATGCAACAGAACTTTATTCCTTGATATGGATGAATAATATTCCCCTATATGTATATACCACGTTTTGTTTATCTGTTCATCAGTTGATGGACATTTAGGTTGCTTCCAACTTTTGGCAATTGTGCATAATGTCTCTATGAACATTGGTGTGCAGATATCTGTTTGAATCCCTGCTTTTGCTTCTTTTGGGCATATACCTAGAAGTGGGATTGCCAGATCATATAGTAATTCTATATTTAACTTTCTGAGGAACCACCAAAATATTTCCCACAGTGACTGCACCATGTTACAGTCCCATTGTACAAGGGTTCCTATTTCTCCACATCCTCTCCAACCCTTGTTATATTTCTTTTTTTTTAATAGTAGCCATTCTAGTGGTGGGTGTGAAATGGTACCACATTGTGGTTTTGAGTTGCATTTCCTTAATGCTTAATGATGTTAAGCCAAGATACTTTTTTATGCAAAAATATAAAATATGAAGGGAAGTTACAGAAGAGTAGGCCTAATATAATCGTAATTGTGATTCTTTTAAAAGAGATTTGTACAATTATATTTTACATATGAGTGTGTGAGATTGTGTGTGTGTGCACATGTTTATACACTTATTCATAGAAAATTTCTGGAATGATGCACAAGAAACTGTTAAAAGTATTTGCCGTTGGGCACTGGAGAATTGAGGGGTCCCTCTGTTTTTTACCTTATAGTCCTTTGTGCTGATTCAAGTTGTTACCATGCCCAACAGTTATTTTTGTAACAATATATTTATATGTAAAAAATTAGTTCATAAAAAGAAAATTACCCTCATGTGAGAGAAAAATAATGAAATTAAGAAGATAGCCCATAGCCAAATGTTGAACCATTAATACTTATGTATGATTGAGTTAATAAGCTGCAAATCTACATGGTATATAGCAAATTAGTGTGTTGTAAAAGAAGCATCAAGCAGCCCTGGCTTTGATTCTGGTTCTTCCACTGTGAACTTTATGTCTTTGGGCAAATTACTTCACTTTGCTAAGCCTTTGTTTCCTTATATTTTAAAAAGGGTAATATTACCAACCTCACAGGACTATTTTGAAGATGAAATGATATAGTGCATGTGATAGATTGTTTCAGATATCCAGAGCCAGGGAAGACACAATTATCTGTAGTTAAGACAATTTTTTAAAAAGTTATGTGGTGTGAGCTAGCAAGCCCCTGAGAGATGTTTAATTATTGATAGTCACAAAGGAGATTATAGCACATCGGTAACATTTGGGAGACTGACCTACTTGAAATGGGACCTCTTTGTTGGTAAATAATAAGAAAAAGTAGTATTTTTAAAAAATTAAGTTTCTATTCTTTATGTAGGAGTCTGCAAAATTTTGATTGTGAAGAATAACCAAGTACGGAAAACTGAAGAGAATTAACAAGAGTACAGAAAATTTAGGATTCAGACCTGCATGGTTATGGGATATCAGAGCAAGTTCACAAAGACTCAAGAAGCAAACATGGGAGACTCCACCCCCCATTATTCCCCTCCCCAACAGGGCCAGGGCTCATGCCCATCTTAGTTCCCAGCAGCCCTGTGCGTTCAGGGCATGCCCATGTGGGCATAGGGGCCAGGCCCTGGGAGTGCCCCAGTAGGGCCTGGAGCAGGCAGCCAAGCAGTCAAGCAGGCCAGTGGTGGGAGAGACCAGGCGGGGGCCAGAGCCTGGGCAGCAGAACTGCCACGTCCCTTCATGATGAGAAATTTTAGAGTGCTTCTCTCTCCTCTGTTTAGTTGATAGTTTGGATGGTGAAGAGATGGCTGACAGTGTCAAAACATTTCTCGAGGACCTTAGCAGGGGAATCAAAGATTCCATCTGGGGTATTTGTACCATCTCAAAGCTAGATGATTGAATCTAGCAAGAGAGAGAAGCAGTGTGAGAGAAGAGCAAGTAGTATCTTGGCCTAGCAGAGAGCCGAGAGCATAGAGCAGAGGCAGGACAGCAAACCAGGTATTGTTAATAGAATTTTCCAGTGCTGTGCTTGGAATGGTGGAGTATTCTGGTTCAGTCTCCTCTTGTTTTATCGTGTGTTTATTCATGTGCTTCAGTCAGTAACAGCACAAGTTATGGGTGATCCATCACTACATGGAATTGTTTGGTCATGGCTGGAATTCTTCCTTATGTCAATTTTCATTGCTGTTTGGTTGCTCCCCATTTGTGCTTAGCAAAGTTGTCAATGCCATTTGGTTTCAAGCTATAGCTGATATGGCATTTGAGGTATCAGGGAGGAAGCCTCATCCATTCCCTAGTGTCAGCAAAATAATTGCTGACATGCTCTTCAAACTTTTGCTGCAGGCTTTTCCTCATACAAGGAATGTTTTTCAGTCTCTTCCCCACTTACCTTCTATGTCAGCTGGTTAGTCTCTTGCATATGTCCCTTCTCTACTTACTTTACTGTTTCGCATACCACTGGTTCAATAAAAGGCTTGAAATGCACCAGCAGCAGTCAAATATAGAAAGGAACAGGCCTTACTACTTTGGGTTTGGTTTGCCCTTGGCTTTTCTCACAGCTTTGCAGTCATCATCCATTATTAGTGGCTGCCTCTTCTCTATCTTCCCTTTATTCATTATTAGCACCAATGAAGCAAAAACCCCTGGCAAAGCATACCTTTTCTCCTTGGTGGTCTTCTTGCTTAAGAAGAAGAGTCTTGAGAAGACTCTTCCACAAGACAGTCTATCTGCAGTCTGCCCTCTGCATATTCCCTTCTTTCTGAAGAATTGGAATTTTTGTCTCTGGTACAAGTAAGGCAGGATCTCCTGACACCAGTATGAGTCTGAAAGGACCACAGGTTTTTCTGCAGCTATTTTCTAGTGTTTGCCAGCACCTGTGCCTGGGCTGATTTGAAAACTTGTTTTTCTCCCTGTGCCATTTACCCTCCTACCTCCCCTTCCTGCCTTCTACCACCCTTGGATGAATGGATTTTGTAAATCTACCTGTTGTAATTTGTGGATTTGTTATTTTTGTTTTTCTGTGACACATATACATCATATGTGGGGGTAAAGGAATTATTCTGGTCACTACTTTTATAGCCATCACTGTCTTGTTTCTTGTAACTCAGGTTAGGTTTGGGTCTCTTGTTCACTGCAAAAAAGAAAAAAGAAAACTAAGAGCCTGAAGAAATGGGACAGGAGGAAAGACCTCCTGGCCAGATCTGCTGGGTTTTGAAGAGTGATTTTCTCTCTTCCCCCTGAAGGGAAAAAATCTTTTTTCACTTGTATAAAGTTCCCAAAGTATGGGAAGGTACCAATTCTAGACAAGTACCATTGCAATATAGAATGGTCAGAGAACCTAAACTTTTAAACTCTGAGAGGTCTGTGATTTACTGTTGGCCACTGCCTCGTCTGTCTGGTATTTCAAAGGAATATTGGGTGCTGTGAATTGGAACTGATGGGTTATACTTATTAAAACACATTAAGCCTGTTTAAAAAAAAAAAAAAGGAAGTAACAGCCGGCATGGAGCAAAATATTTGGGAACCAGTATGTCAGGCTATAGGTTTTGGCACATTTTTAGGAGGATTTGAAAAGAAGTCAAATTGATCCTAAGCTTCTTTTATATTCCTAATGACTGTGGCTGGACCTGGGCCCATAAACTCAACCATTACAGAGCTTACAGTTATTATTATATATCTGCCTTGATGCTAGAGTGTTTACATGCATTTACATTTTAAGTTCCACAGTAACCTTTATTTACCCTGTTACAGAGATGAGGAAGCAGATTCGTAGAAGTTAATTAACTTTCTCAAAATCTCACAGCTAATGTTAGAACCAGGATATAAACCCAGGTTTGTATGTCAATTAAAACTGAACTTTGTACCTTCACACTACACTCCCTGTCCCAGGCTGTGTGCCAGAATAATTGCAACAAACGAGACTTGAGCTTCTTAACTGCAAATGATGGAGAAAGGAAAGCTATTGAGACAACCAGTAACATGGGCATAATTACCATTTTGTAAAGTATCAAGTATGTTCTGGAACTGTATTTTCCAAACAGATATGTATGTTCCCAGAGAGTAAGTTATATATATTATCTCACTTAATCCTTATCAGATTTTTTTCACTTTTTTTCTTTATTAGAGAAGCTGTGGGTTTACAGAACAATCATGCATAAAATACAGGATTCCCATAGACCACCCCACACAAACACCTTGCACTGGTGCGGAACATTTGCTACAGTTGATGATGGCACGTTTTTATAATTGTACTATTAACTAAATTCCATGGTTTAACTTAGGGTTCACTGTGTAGTGTAGTTCTATGGATTTTTTAAAAAAATTTTATTCTCTTACCATATATGCAATCTAATATTTCCCCTTTTAATCATATTCAGATATATATTTCAATGCTGTTAATTGCATTCACAGTGTTGCTACCAACACCCCCATCCTTTACCAAAACTTTTGTATCATTGCAAATAAATAGGAACCCTGTATATTTTAATCGTTAATTTCCCATTGCCTATCCCTACCCCATGCCCTGTTAACCTATATTCTAGTTTAGCTCATTGAATTTGCTTATTCTAGTCATTTCATAGCAGTGAGAATATACAATATACATTATTTGTCCTTTTGTGTCTGGCTTATTTCACTCAACATGATGTTTTCAGGGTTCCATGTTGTCATATGTATCAGGTCTTTATTTCTTCTATGGCTGAATAATATTCCATTGTGTATAGATACCACATTTTATTGATCCATTAATCAGTTCCTGGACACTTGGGTTGCTTCTATCTTTTGGCAAGTGTGAATAATGCCACTATGAACATTGATGTGCAAATGTCTGTTCAAGTCCCTGCTTTCAATTCTTATGGGTAGTGGGATTGCTGGGTCATATAGTAGTTCTATACTTAGCTTTATCATATGGTTTTTAATCTCATTTTATATATGCAAAAGCTTGGGTCCAGAGAAACAACTAACTAGTTCAGATGGCAAGTGTTGGAGTTAGGGTTTGAACCCAAGTTTGTCTGTTTTCACAGTTAACATTTTCACTGTGCCACACTGTAATGTTTTAGGAAGATTGCTTTGGTGTCAGTTATAGAAAGCCTTAGAGGAAGGAAGAAGCTGCTGGTAGGAATACCATGTGTAACGTGGCAGGGCTTTCTGATTTGCCTTTCCCAATCCCAGCTCTTCTGTTTATTTTTCCCTTAGTTCCATCTTCATTATTTAGCCTACTCCACTGGTCACATATTTCACTCTCCATCATTCCTGAATAGGCTCTCTCCTTTTTCTGTTTACACACTGGATATGCCACCCCCTGCCTCTAGTTCCCTTATTAGCTATTGGCCAGTTCACTGTTCTTTTCTTCCCTTCCAATTTATCTTCCTAATTGTAGAGACATCTTTGAAAGCTCTCAAATGTGGCCCATATTTATTCTCAGTTTCATTCTGTCATTCCCATCTTACCCAGTTTTCAGTCTCCCAGCACAGAAATAAGTGTGCATTTGAATTTTTTTATTTTTTTCAGACTGGGAAACAAGACTTGAAACTAAAGAGTCAACTCCAAAGCCCAACATTACTGAAGATTTATCCTATGGGGTAATAATGGAAAGGGAAGGTCTCTGGCATTCTACTTTAGGGGAAACCTGGGAACCTGGTAACTGGTTAGAGGGGCAACAGAAAAACCAGGATAGACATCTGGGCCAAGTGGCAGTTACCTGTAAGGAAACCCTCACTGAGAAGAGGGTCCGTGGAAGTAATGAATTTGAAAGATGTTCCAGTCAGGGTTCAATCCTTGATATACAACAAAGTATTTCTGTAAGAAAGAGGGCCCATAATTGGAATTTGCATGTGAAAGATGTCAAACAAAATTCTGAGTTATTTCAAACTCAAAGAATGTTCGTAGTGAAGAAACTCTACGAATGTAATGAGTGTGGGAAAGCCTTCAGACAGAGCTCATCACTGCTTAAGCACCATAGGATACATACTGGGGAGAAACCCTTTAAGTGTGATGTATGTGGAAAGCACTTCATTGAACGTTCCTCTCTTACTGTACATCAAAGAATACATACTGGAGAGAAACCCTACAAATGTAATGAATGTGGGAAGGCCTTCAGTCAAAGCATGAACCTTACTGTTCACCAAAGAACTCATACTGGAGAGAAACCCTATCAGTGTAAAGAGTGTGGAAAAGCTTTCCGTAAGAATTCTTCACTTATTCAACATGAAAGGATTCATACTGGAGAAAAACCCTACAAATGTAATGAATGTGGGAAAGCTTTTACCCAAAGCATGAATCTTACAGTCCATCAGAGAACTCATACAGGAGAAAAACCTTATGAATGTAATGAATGTGGAAAAGCCTTCAGTCAGAGCATGCATCTTATTGTACATCAGAGAAGTCATACTGGAGAGAAACCCTATGAGTGTAGTGAATGTGGAAAAGCCTTTAGCAAGAGCTCAACTCTTACCCTACATCAGCGAAATCACACTGGAGAGAAACCCTACAAATGTAACAAATGTGGGAAATGCTTTAGCCAAAGTACATACCTCATAGAACATCAGAGACTTCATTCTGGAGTAAAACCCTTCGAATGTAATCAGTGTGGAAAAGCTTTCAGTAAGAATTCATCCCTTACTCAACACCGAAGAATTCATACTGGAGAGAAACCATATGAGTGTATGGTATGTGGAAAACATTTTACTGGGCGATCATCCCTTACTGTACATCAGGTCATTCACACTGGAGAAAAACCTTATGAATGCAATGAATGTGGAAAAGCCTTCAGCCAGAGTGCATACCTTATTGAGCATCAAAGAATTCACACTGGTGAGAAACCCTATGAATGTGATCAGTGTGGAAAAGCCTTCATTAAAAATTCATCCCTTAAAGTGCATCAGAGAACTCATACAGGAGAGAAACCCTATCAGTGTAATGAATGTGGTAAAGCTTTCAGTCGGAGTACAAACCTTACACGACATCAAAGAACTCATATGTGAGAAAAATTCTGTCATTGGAATTAATATGGAAAAACCTTTCACCAGGATTAACTCTTCAGCAACAATCAGATGTCATAATATAGGAACGTTATAAATAAATGTAACAATTGTGGAACTCTTTTAGTTGAAGTATAATATACCATAGCAGGCCTCTATGGAGAAAACATATAAAAATGGAGAAAAATGGTAAAACTTACTGTGTATCAGAAGGTTTAAGTAGCAAATGTTCTAGCAAAGAGGATTCATGCTAAAGTTAAGTTCTATTATTGTATCCTACTACAGAAATTTTTAGATTTAATTCTCCTTTGAACATCAGAAACTTCACACTGGACAAAAAATGTTAGAGTGCTTAACTGGAGAGCTGAAAGACCTAGGATCTAGTCCCTGATCTGCCATTACATTAGAGAAGTCATCTACTCTCACCAGTTTCCTTATCTGATACATGAGAGATTTTTGCATTTAGAAGGTCCCCAGGGTCTCTATCAAGGCTCCACAATGCTACACAGCTATAAATAACAGTGAATGGTGGAAAATCCTTGGTCTTTTACCAGGTTAATTTTGATATTGTCTAGATGCTTCTGTTCCACAACCTGATTTCCTTGGATATTTTGAGTCAAAATTCTCTACCTCTTCCTGACCCCTGTCACTCCTCCATTCCCTTCCTCTCCACTAAAATATAGGCTGGTTGCTACCAGGTGATGGAATAATTGTATACATCTAAATGAAATAGTATACTGTTTTGAGTTCTCAGTAGTCATTAAACTATTGTTAAATAAGCTGACTATTTAGAAAACAATATATCTTAAATATAGTTTCTAAGTATTGTATTCTGACTCTAAAAGGAGAAGGGAGAGGCTGAACACTTAGAGACATGGAAATTTGACATAACATTAACAATATATTTGTAATTGAAAACATAAACACAATCATAAGGAAATTTCACAGGTTTTATAGTTACAATAATAGATTTATTTCATACAAAGTTACATGCTAGACATGAAACTATACAATAGAAATATAAAAATAAATAAGATATGTCTCTGTTCCCAAGGCCTAAACTAAAAATGACAGTGGGATAGGAGAAGAAAAGAAGAATCCAAGTGATAGAGTCAGAATTTAGATAACTTGGTAACTGATTAAATATGGTTAGTTGAATGAAAAATAAGGGTCTGTGATGGCTTGAATTTTTTATTTGGGTGGAGAGCAGTGCCATGATTACAATAAAAGATGGAGACACAGAAAATTGACCAATTTTGTCGGGGCAATGATAAGTTCAGTTTTAGGGCATTTTGATGAGTCTCTGAGACATCTAAGTGAAGAATCCTGATGGTAGAATAAGTACAAGTTTAATAATAATGGAGCCCCTAGGGAAGTGTCATTGAATGTGGTCAGTAGAGGAAGAGGAATCCACAGAAGCTGAAAGGAAAAAGTAGTCAAAATATATATATATCCAGAAAAATCAGGATGGCACAGAAGTAAAAGAGAATTTTAACACAAGAATAGGAATAGTTAATATTGCCAGTGCTACTGAGGGGTAAAATAAGAAACAGAAATATGTCCATTGGTTTTGGATTATTGATAACCTCTATAATTTCAGTGGGTTGACGAGTGAATTAAATGTAGAAAAGGACTTAGTAGCTTGACTGAGAAAGGAGAGAGAAAGATAGCTAGAGAAGAGAGTATATCAATCAAAAGACGTTTTGGCTACAAATATAGAAACACAGTTAATGGCTTAATCAAATAGAGATTTATTCTTCTCATAACAAGTCTGGAGGTGTTGGCATTGGTTCAGAGACAAATAATATCAATGTCTTGAATTCTGTGGATTTTCTGTCATGGTCACCTGATAGCTGCCATAGCTCCAGGTAAAACATCTGATTTTGAGGCCTGCCTTTGAGCATTTCTTTTGCTGCCTTCATCATTTTCATATGGTTTCTACCCATCTGTCTTTCTGCCTCCTTACTTCCTGTCCCCCCACCCCCATTTCTCTCTTGAGATCAGGTGGGGAACACAAGAGAAGTATGAAAGGGAAGGAGAAAACTAGGTATGAGAAGAGAGATGATTAAAAATCTTAAGTTTTTGAGGATAGTCAGTTCAGTATTTCATTCCCCCTTATGCTTTGCCTGTTCTGCCTCCAAGAGTTTATTCTTCATTGTAGTCAAAGATACCCAGCATTTGCATATTGATTTGTGCAAAGTATGTGTATTTGTGAAAGAAGGGTGGACAAGCTTTGTGTCAATGATTTATCTCATTTTCCTCAAGCCTCTGTGCTTGGAATGGGGAAAGAGAAATGGCTGGAAAGGAAAAAATCAACAACAGCTCTGGAGGGGAAGAGACTGAAAAATTGATGAATATTTGGGATATAATTGAGGGAGGTTACATCCCTGTCTTAGGCACATGTTGGCATAATTCAGTTCCTACCTGCAGTCAACAGACTTACGAATGCTAATCCTGGCATAAGGGTTGAAGTGACTACTAGGATGAATAAGACGTGTTTCCTGCTTAAAGTTTAGTTCATGCATGCAACTAATATTTATTGAGCTTCCATGAGAGTTCAGCTTCCAGGAATTCTACAATGAATGACCCTTGGCCTCTGCTGTCCAGTAGCTTCTAATCTTGGAGATGCTTACATATAAACTGAAAATTACAGAAAAAGGGTTATAAGACAAAAGGACAAGGTGCCATGGGAACCATTTGGGTGCTGATTAGAAGACAGGAGGAAATGGGAAGGTGGAAGGAAAACAGGAGTAAAGCCAGGAAGGCTAAGGGAGCACAGTGTATATTTAGGAAGGTGTAAGTAGTATGTAATTTGAGCATAGAGTTGAAGTCAAGAAGTGGCAGGAAATGAATCTAAAGGAAGAGCTAATTTATTACATCATGTCACAAGGGTCATAACAGGGCTCAGGGAACGAGCACCAGAAACTACTAGGAAGTAGGAATTATCCCAAAGAAGATTAAGCAGATTGGTGATACAAGTCCTGGTCAGATATAAGTGCTCACTTGCATATTGTCTTAGTTTGCCAGGGCTGCTATAACAAAATACCACAAATTGGTTGGCTTACACAACAGGAATTTATTGGCTCACAGATTGGGAGGCCAGAAGTACAAAATCAAGGAGTCAGCAAGGCCGTGCTTTCTCCAAAGTCTATAGCACTCTGGTAGTGGCATGACGGCAATCCATCACTGTCACATGGAGATCGGTCTCTTCTCTCTTCCTGTGGCTTCTACTACTCCTGCATCCAATTTCTTCTGTTTATAAGATCTTCAGTCATACTGGATTAAGTTCCACCCGGATTCAATTTGACCTCATCTAAGTAGTATCTTTGAAGATCCTATTTACAAATGAGTCCACACTCACTGGACTTGAACATGTCTGTGGGAGACATGATTGAATCTACCACACATATCCATACTAAATAGTGAGGGCATACAGGGAAATGAGTAATCAAGGCCATGTCAGAACCTCTTTTTTCTGAGGAGACAGGATCCTAATAAGAGTCCTTGCGAGAAGAGTAGGCTGTCCTGGCAGGTGCTCAGAAAAATAAAGTTAGTGTGCGAATTCTGGCTAGAGCAGGAGGGTATGCTCCACATTAGAAGTTTTACCACTTCTCTTCTGTTGATATCTTTCTCACTTATTTAAAAAAGCACACTTCTCCCTAATGGTCTACAGCTCCACCAAGAGAATTGGGTCAAATAAATGGAGGTTTCAATACTTTTCCCAAGGATTTTGGAATCCTTAGGCCCCCATATGTCAGCTCTCAGCCATTCTAGGCAAGTAATGAAGACAACCAGTTGTTTCTACCTTTCTTCTATCTGCAGGGGTGGGCCTCCTGAATCTATTTGCTATATGTGAGACCTTGGGCAAGTTATTTAATGTATTGGTGCCTCAGTTTTCTCTTAATTATGCAAACCTTTTAGGTTTGGAATTCATTAGATACTAGTGTAAAGTGCTTATAAAAGTGCCCAGCACACAGTCAGTTCTATAAATATTACATTATCATTCTCATATATCTAAAAATAAAATAACACCCAACTCCTTAGTATGTTATGGAGGACTCAGTTATCTTAGAATCACTAGGGTCTGAAAGCAAATGCCTTGTAGAAAGGTTATATAATTGCAGAAGGCCATCCCTCACCCAGACTGTAAGAGCCCCCAAACTGGATTCCCTGCCTCCTCTCTAGTCCCACCATAGTCTTCTCTCCCCACAGCTGACCACTGATTGTCAAAATGTGCTTGGCCATGTCACTTTCTTGGTCACACCCTTCCAGTGGTTTCCCATCAGATATAAAATCTAAAATTCCTCCGATGGCCTTCAAGGTCTCTATGTATCCCTCCAACTTCATTTCCCAGTCTCCTGTGTTCTCTGTGTTCTCTACTGTCAGACTGGTCTTGCTGAGCCTCAAACTCAGCAAGTACATTTCTATCACCAGACTGCATTTCTGTTTTCTCCCCCTTAGAAGGCTCTCCCCAAGATATTCACATGGTTTCCTCCTTCACTGTATTAAAATCTCAGCTCAAATCTTACCTCCTCAAAGACAATGCGCCAGAACATTAAAATAATCCCAAATCTTGTCACACTAACCAACAAACGCAGCTTTACATTTTTTTAGAGTAGTTGTCACTACCTGGTATTATATTTTCTACCTAAGTTTTATTAACCACCTCCCCTAGTAGCAGTAAACCTTCCTGAATGCAGGGTTTTCACTGTGATTTCTACAGCCCCTAGAATAGTGCCTGGCAATAAGTTGGCACTCGTGGCAAATTCCATAGGTGTCTATAGAATGCAATCTACAATGAAACCTCAGGCAATACTGTAGCATCATATAAATGAAGCCACTGATACCACTTTCTTAAAGCTAGCCCACAATTACTCAACTGACAAACCTTGGATCACATTCTAGAATTTTTTCACCACTGACAAAATTAACAACCTTCTCATTTTTCCTTCCTGGGCTCCACGAAAATATGTATTCAAAGGAAATTAAAAATCTCCAGTTGAGTTTTCCTATACATCCTTTCATCCTGGTCTGCCCACTGCAGTAAAAATACCATCCTCACCATATATCACCAGTTGTCCAAGATAGACTTCTTGGCATACTGGCTCCTTACTCTCCCTCACCTCTATATATGATAAGTCACCAAGAACTAAGTCTATTCTATTTCCTGAACATTTCTCACCCACTGTTCACTCGGTCTCCATGGCCACCACCCCGGTTCGGGCCACCAGCAGCTCTGTCCTGAATCGCCGCAGCAGCCTCCTAACGCGCCAGTCTTCGGCCCGACACCCCTGCCCTTCCAATACCCCCGTTCCCCCATGGCAAATCAATTTTGTCACTTCTCCACCTAACCACGTACTGGCCAGACTGCCGCGCCCAACTGAACGGTACTATGCTTCATCGGTCTTGATGCGCCGTCCCCGCGCCTTTTCAAGTCTTTTCGGGCGCCGATCTCCCTCAGGAAAACGCGCCTTTTCGGCTTGTCGCCTCCTACTCTCTGCTCCGGAACCCTCCCGATCGCCCCACCCCCACCCCCCGGATCAGGTGCCGTTCCCCTGGACTAACTTCCCTCACTCCATTGTCAACTTCTCGCTGGTCTACATCTTCCTAGGCGTTATTTAAAGTCGAGGGCCAAACCCGCGTCTGAACAGAAAGTAACCATATCTTCACGGGGGAATCGGCGGGTCCCAGAACTGCGATGACCCGCCGAGGCCTCTGAGAAATGTAGCTCTCATTGGTAGAGCCGCTAAACCCAGACGCTTCCCCCCGCTGAAGCGGCGGCGTCTGTCTGCGCAGGCGCACAAAATCACTCCCGCTGTCCGGCGCTGATTCGGTCGCTCACTGCCTAGCCTCCTTCTGGAAGTGGAATCTGAGAGGCAGGAGAGCTGCAGCCCTAAGACTTGTGGGGATTCGGCTCAGCGGTTCCCCGGGCAACGCGCAAGCGCAGTTCAGAGTCAAGCCTCAGACTCCAGCTCATTGTGTTCTCACTGCGATGTAGCTATTGCGATCTCTCTCCGCGGGCAGAGGCTCCTCCAAGGGCAACCCAGTGGTGACAAGGCACTGTGGCCAGAGCCGCATCGGGAGAACGGGGAGCGGCCGTGGGGTGGTCGGGCCTGGGGAGAGGGGCGGAGGGAAAGGCGAGTAGGTCTGGGTCGTGGTCAGTTTAGGAGGACGCGAGTCTAACGCCCCAAACTTCCCGGCATGTGTGTCTGAGATTGGATTCCAGAGAGAAAAGGGAGAACGGCCAAGTGTGGGTATCTTGGGTTTAGGTTCCGAATCTGTGAGTGCATGTGAAGGAGGATGATTCAGGGCCTCTGGCATGTGCCTTGTGCAGACTCCGGGAAGCCCATTCACGCTCTGGCGGTAGATATTCTCCGTGTGATTTAGATCCCTGTGTGAGGAACGCGCCAGGGGCAGGGACACCCGCCCAGCAGCCGCAGCCCGCTACAGCAGCATCCCGGGGGTGGGGTGGGGTGGGGGTGGGGTGGCAAAGCGGCAGAGGGCGGGAGGGTGGGTTATTGAATACGATTCCTATCCTATCCGCTGACCTCCGCCCCCACACCACCCCCCAGCACCTAGCTTTTGGCTCACCATTGACTCCAGGTCACCCAAACTGGACCCTAGAGCGTGAGCTCCTTGAAAGTTGAGAGGCCTGAGGCCAGGGACGGGGTTCGCCTGAGATTTTGACCATGTACCTCTAAATCCAGCCTTCTTAGCCTCCTTTTAGAGGAGGAAGATCCCCTTCCCCATTTCCTCCACCTCCGTCCCAGGCACCTGTCCTAAGAGAAGATACACTTCCCTTGAGACCTCTAGCTGCAGGGCAAAGGCCGGAAGGTGGGTTGAAAGCCCGGCTGGGCCAAGCTTTCTGCCTGTAGAAATCAGTTTGTTTAAGATATAGAAGGGGCGATGTGGAGGATTTGACTCGGCACTAGAGGAAAGTGGCAGCATGGTGAGTGATTCACTTTACTGTGGAGGCAAGCACAAACACCTTTAGAAGGGGAGAGAGAATTGGGAGTAAAAAGGAATAAAGAGTTCACTGCTTTGGAGTATTGGAGGACTCCCAGATTGTTAATGCTAAAGTCTCACTCTAAACCGCTGTGTGGCATCTTTGAACCCAGGCCTTTCCTCATCACAGGTGTGTAGGAGTTTCCAGCCCTAGGAGCACAGCTGCTGCAAAAGTCAAGACTTGTCTCTTCAGTGCTTTGCCCTTCCTGAAGAGGGCTCCTCAGAGAAGAAGGAATGGCCGTCAGGCACCTGCCAACTGTGGTTCAGGCGAGTCCGGGATATCTGTTTGTTTTCCCTAAATTGCCTTCTGTATTTGAAGAGGGTGGGCATGTTGCTTTCCTCTGACCAGGAGCTTTATCTCATTCCAGTCTTACTGAGAGACCTGACCCCAGTTGCCCTGTCCTCGTATTGGGTTCATCCTTGAGGAAGTTAAAACTGAGTAACTTGCTAAAGGACACAAGTGGCAAAGCTGGGCCTGGAATCTAGGTCGTTCTGACATGAAAACTTGTGCTTTTTCCACTAGCCAGTAAGTTGAGGGGTTTAAAGTGGTAAAGTGTTTGTGAACCCAGGAGTAGAGGCCTCAAGCCTTCCTTGGGGAGGTGGGATTTACTGGGCTTTTTTAAAATGACATTTGTTTTTTTACCTCAGAGGAATGTTGGATATGAGTAAAATTATTCAAAAGCCTGTACTTCCAAGCTCAAGAAATCCCTCAAAAGCATTGAGCAGTGCCAGCCTCTTTAGATGAAGGGTATCTGGCTTAATATTGGTTGTCATTCATCAGATCTATATTTAGGTATATAAAATGTGCTGGCCATAATCATCTATGCTGGAGATACAAAGGTGAATGATAGTCTCTGATAAATTGGTTCATGGGTTCAGTCAAACAAGTGTTTCTTGATTGCCAACTATGTATGCGGGATTTGGATGCAGGTAACAGAAAACTAACTCAGACTACCGTAAGCAAAAGCAGGCATTTATTGGACAGATACTGGGGTGGCTCCCAATATCCAAAGGCAAGGAAGCAACTGGATTTGGGCTCTAGAAGTGGGGGGGCTGGAATAATCTAGAAAACCCTAAAAGTCCTTTCTCATGGACCCGTGGCTTTCTTTGTGCGTGTGCGTGTGCTTAATTCTTCTTTCTCATTGCATCTCACCCCCCTTTGCTTCTTAGTCCATAAGGAAGACCATTAACTACCGAGTTTTACTTGTTAGATTCAGAGAGAGTGGCCCTGTTTCAGAATTTCCAAAGAAAAGACTAGTTGTAAGCAGAGGAGACAAGGTCAGATTGTACAGAATGCGTGTATTGGAGGTGAACAGTTTGAAGAAAGTATAGGATGCTGAGTGATAAATAATCGGTGTTGAGTACATGAGGTGCTAAGTATCTTGGGAATACAAGGTGCATGTAGAAATGGTCTATACCTTTTTGGAGTTAACAGTGGAGAGCCCAAAATCGTAAACCTATTATCAGAATTAAACTGCATAGTGCTTTGATCGACCTGCACAGGTAACTATAGGAGCAGTCAGGGAAGGCTTTGTTGAGGAAGTAATGTCTATGCTGAGACCTGAAGTAGAATATGGTCATATGCTAAGGAAGCATATCTTCTCTACAATATATATTTCCTTAAAGTGGGAAATAAAGTCTAAAACAAAGCTAAGCCCCTTAGGAGACCCTGAGGAAATCCTAAACTTGTCACAGAACACCACCCCCCTATATACTAACAGTCCTGTCAATCTCTTCAGAGGGTGCCAGTCTCTTCCTTTTCCAGAGAACCATGTGAACGGGTGACTCCTGGATAACAAGAGCACGTTTGCTGTTATAGGAATCGGTGACGTTTAAGGATGTGGCTGTTCTCTTCACCCAGGACGAATGGGGGCAACTGAACCCTGCTCAGAGGGCCCTGTACAAGGATGTGATGCTGGAAAACTACAGCAACCTGGTCTCGCTGGGTAAGATGGGGAGCCTCTAAAGCCTTGTCTTCAGAGTTGGGGATCTCTTCAGGATCCCTAAACTGGTACCATATAGAAGATTGGGCTGGAAATGGGTCAACTGAGGATGTTGCCCTCAAGGCTGCTACTCACCTACCCTTCATGGCCCAGGCCCAGGACTCTTTTGGAGTCCAAATGCAGATGCCTCCAAGGTGACTAGGAGTCCTTCAGATGCCTCAAATGTATCAAGGGGTTGTGTAGATGCCTTGAAGGTGACTAGGGGTCATGCAGATGACTCAAAGCTGACCTGGGGTTGAATCCTCCATTCCCTTCCTGGAGGAAGAGGTACATGGGAACAGATTGTCTGCATCAGGCCCAAGCCATCTTTTCCTCCTGAGAACATGATGTTGAGTCCATCCAGCTGCCATTTATTTGTCTACTCTAGGCCTTCCTATCAAATCACCTTTTCCAGGAAGTTCCAAGGACCTGGTCTCTTCTCGGCAATGATTATATTTCTGATATGAATTAGTGAAGGTCTATTTTTTCTCCCTCAAAAACAGGACTCTTAGGATCCAGACCAGATATGTTTCCCCAGTTGGGAAAAGGGGAAGAATGGATGCTGGAGGAGGCCTTGGGAGGCTCCTGTCTTGGTAAGAATCACACAGTTGGAGGCATTGGAAGGAACCCAGCAGGACCGTGGAGTGCGAAATGAGCATCTTTTCACTTCTTGTTCACCTCGATACATTATTGTCACACTTGTTCGTCTACAATGTGAAACTGTGACACTCCTTTACTGATGGCAGTTTGTGCTTCCCTTGACCCTACTCTCTATGATTTTTCTTCTTTCCCTGTTTGGTTTCGATTGAGTCTTTAGTTTGGAAAAGACCTAAAACGTAATCTGGGCAGCTCCCCCCTACCCACCCCCACCCTCACTTATGCTTAAGTGGCCTGATCAGCATCCAACAGTGCCATCTCTGCTTTAACTTTTCTAGTAATAAGGAAACTACTTCCTGCTGACATAAAACTTTTCTTTTTAGACAACAGTTTTAATTTTCCCAAAAAACCTTCCTTTGTCGGCCTTTAATCTGCTCCTCTATAATGGCGCTATGTAATCATAATGAGGCTTCAGAAATCACACAAGGTGACACACAGCAGGACAGCTTTTAGTCTTTAAGAGCCAACTTTGATATGCCTACTAAGGCGCCTCTTCTTCCAACTAAATAGTTCATATTTTTTCAACTGCCTTCATATTTGTTCATCTGTGTGTACACATGTTCATCCAGCATTTATTTATTTTCTACCTTTGCCGCAATGGCAGAAATCAAGTTTTGTTGCATCACTCACACTGAGCAAAATGCTTGGCACCCACTAAGTTACATAGATTTGTTGACTGGGGACACAGGGAACATGACATTTTATTTATTTATTTATTTTAGGTTAATAATATGAGTCAATATATTTTTAGTGCTTATAACAGTGCCTGGTCCATAGTAAACATTTTATATATATATATATATATATATATATATACATTTAAGGAATAAACATTGGGTGGATTTGGGCTTATTTTGCTTCTAGAACTAGCAGAAGCCTAATTCAGCCTGGGTCAGGACCTCTGTGTATTTTGTCCTGGTCCAGATACATTAGGTACCTTCTTGCATAACTAACTCTGTTACATCACTTTTTTT
>JAQZBX010049274.1:0-19969 GCA_029593785.1 Cabassous unicinctus | reverse complement strand
GATTTTCAGTCAGCCCCGCTTCCCCTCGTGTCAGGTGTGGAGTTAAGATGGCGGCCACCAGCGTCTTTCCGACTTGGACAGGTTCAAACTTTAGCTGTTCTTAGGATTATACTTTAGCAGCCGAATTTACTAATCAGTAGCTGAAGTTGGTGCCCAACTGTCTCTTCCTCCCCTGTTTTGGGAAATGGAGCTTCCAAATCCAGCCACGGAACAGCTCCTGATGCAGCTTGTGCCTCCAGGGGAGGATGGGCACCTGCCTCCGGGGTGTGGAGTGCTCTGCTCATGAATCTTCTCTGCAGATGGGCAGTCTTCTCCTTCCGCTCTTTCAAGGATGCTGCAGGATGCACTTCTAGTCTCCTGCAGCCCCCAAATAAGTGCTCTAGTTAATTGTGGGTGATCACCAACTGCCCCGTAGCAGGAGCTGATTCTCGGAGCTCTTTACCCTGCCACCATCTTGCTGGTTGTCAGATGCTTCTAATAAATTTTTAATCTCATTTATCGTGTCTTTCATTCCCATAAGCTCTATTACATTTCTTTGCAGGCTTTCAAATTGTTTTTATGCTTACCCAGTGTCTTCTTAATATCCTTTATCTCTTTAGCCATGTATTAGTCAGCCAAAGGGCTGCTGATACAAAATATCAGAAATCAGTTGGTTTTTAATAAAGGGTATTTATTTAGGGCAGAAGCTTATAGTCACAAGGCCCTTTAGGCTTGACTTGAGTCCAACTCAAAGTACCATAAGAGGTCCTTTCTCACCCAAAGTATGTTGCCACGTGTTGACACAAGATGGCGGGCGATGTCTGTGAGGGTTCAGTCTTCCTCTTTCTCCCAAGGCTCCATGGTCCCAGCTTCTTCCAATCTCAGCCACAGGCTGGGACAAGTCTTGTCTCTCTCCCAGGGCTCATTTCTCTCTGGTCTCAGCTTCTTTGCTCTCTCCACAAGGGCAGCTGTAAACTGTCAGGTGAACGGCTCACCTCTCTTCCTGGGGCCTCTGCCGTGTCTAATGGTGACTTCTCTCTTTCCTCATATTTCTGTTTCTCTGTGTGCTTACTTCCTGGGCTCCAGGATCAAAACTACAACTGTCTCCTCTGCCTTGTCATTTTCTCTGTAAGTGTCCCCCCACCAAGGGGGCAGGGACTCAAAATCCTACTGACGTTGCCCAATCAAAGCCCTAGTCATAATTTAATGAAGTAAAAGTAAAACCTCTGAATTCAATACAATCTAAGGGTATCACTAGCCTAGAGGAACAGACCAGTTTACAAACATAATCAGTTTTTCTTTTTGGAATTCATCAATAATAACAAACTGCCACAAGTCATATTTTCCTTCAACTTCTTGCATTGATAAGGAGATGAACGTCATTATTTAGTTGCCATAAATACTGCGTCTCATAGGATTTTTTATTTGATCCTTTGGCTGGGCCATCTCTTCCTGTTTCTTAGTATGGCTTGTAAATTTTGCTGATGCCTAGGCATCTGATTATGTTGGTGAAATTACTCTGACAGCCAATTCCTCTCTCTTGCCTAGTAGTTTTGTTTCATGGCTCTTCTTTGATTTTTTGGTCCAACTTATTCTAAATCTTTAAGATTGCCCAGCTTGATTTATGAAAACAAGGCCAGGGACTCACTAATGGGGCACAGACCAGATTCAAGAGGGCCTGGGGCTAGCGGCATTAGAGTCTCCAAAACGCTTTTTTCCTTATTGCGGGTGCCTGGCCTGCCAGCAGATGGTGCTCGTCTGTGACTCTTTCCACAGAGATGCCTCTTTCAACTTCCACTCCCAGGTGATTCTGGCTGGCAGAGCTGAGATTCAAAGCAGGCTGTGTCGGCCAAGCTCACTGAAGAGAAACTGCTCTCTGTCTTCCGCTGCGCTCTCCCGCCTCCCAGGGAGGAAGACGCCCATCCCCCTCAGTTTGGCCGCAGTGGGCCACGGCCTTTACCCAGGCTGTTTGCCTTGAAGGTGGGGATGGGTGCCACTCCTGGCCACGGGCCCTAGTAACTCACGGTTTCACTTCGGCCCCTTCCTCTCTCTGTCCCCCTCCCTCCTGGATGATGCCCAACACCTTCCTTGTCTGCAGACTCCCAAAGCAGCTCCCTTGGACAGCTTTTGGTCTTCCTCTGCTGTGTTCATGAGAGAGTTGAGCCCTGCCACCCTACAACCAATGCCATCTTCCTGGAAGTCCCTGATCAATCCATTCTTTAGCTTTTTAAAAAATTGTGCTAACTTGTATACAACAAAATTTACCATTTTAAGCATTTTTATGTGTGTGACTAGTGGCATTAATTACATTCACCATGTTATGCTACCATCACCACCATCCATTACCAATACTTTTTCATCACTCAAAATGGGAACTCTGTACTCATTAAGCACTAACTCCCCATTTCCTACCCCATCTGGACCCCTGGTAATCCTGAATCTATTTTCTGGTTCCGTGAATTTGCTTATTCTAGCTATTTCATGCAAGTGGAATCATACATTATCTTTCCCTTTGGGCCTGGCTTATTTTACTCAGTACAATGACATCAAGGTTCACCCATGTATCAGAACTTTGTTCCTTTTTATGACTGAATAATATTCCATGGTCTGTATATACCACATTTTGTTTTTCCATTCATCTGTCGATGTACATTTGGATTGTTTTCACCTATTGGCTATTGTGAAAATTGCTGCTATGAACATTGGTGAACTATTATCTGTCCAATTCTCTACTGCCAATTCTTTTGGGTAAATACCTAAGAATGGACTTGCTGAGTCATATGGTAATTCTGTTTAATTTTTGAGGAACTGCCAAACTGATTTCCATAGTGGCTGCACTAATTTACAGTTCCACCAATAATATTTAAGGGTTCCAATTTCTCCATATCCTCACCAACACTTGTTATTTTTTAAATAATAGCTACCTTAAATAAAATAATAATAGCTATCCTAAGAAGTGACATTTCATTGCAGTTTTGATTTGCATTTCTCTAATGGCTAATGATGGAGAACATCTTTTCATGTGATTGGTGGCCATTAGTATATTTTCTTTGGAGAAATATCTATTCAGGTACTGTGCTCATTTTTTTTTTTAATTGGGCTTTTTGTGTTGTTGTTCTTTCGTTGTAAGAGTTCTTCATTTATTTTGGATACTAAACCCTTATCAGATATATGATTTCTAACTATTTACCCCCATTCTGTAGGTTTTCTTTTTACTTTCTTGAAAATGTTCTTTGAAACACAAAAGTTTTGAATTTTGGTGAAGTCCTCCATTCTTTAGTTTTTTATATCTTATGAAATCATTTCTTCTGTTTGGAGTTTGTAAATATTCTGACTCGTATAAATAGTATAATGCTTCAAAATTTTATTACTCTGTGAGAGTGAAGCCAGGGTCCTAAAAGACACAAAGATGAGCTCAGCACAGGTCATTTTATGGAGATGAAATATTCCTGAACACGTGCACATGCTTGACTAGAGAGGAGCTAGCCAACAAACTAAAGAAATGGAAAGAAATGCGATCCAGTGCGTGCCACAAGTTTTATCTTTTATTTAGCTTGCTGCTTGTTTTCTAAATTGCCTTCCTTCTTTTCTTCTTTCCTTTCCCTATAGTCTGTTCTCAGCAAAGAGATCACATTCTTGGAGAAATGTGGGGAGAATTCATGCCCCAATTTGTGCCAAACCCCTGTGCAAAAAAAACAACAAAAACGTTCTTGGAAATGGGAAAATGAGCTATCACATCCCCTTCAGCTGGCAGGGAAATTGCTAGATGGGCAGATTTCATAAATGGGGATATGCACTGGACGCTCATTTGAAAATACCCTAACCTCATTAGCCCATGAGTTCCTGAGAATTTACCAACATGTTAGTTTCCTCTTTTCTGGGAAAAAAGCTGTTCCATGCTCTTTAACCTTTACAAGTGTAAGGGGAAAACCCTACCGTATCACCCCACCACATTTTCTGTTTTCTTGAGGTTACCCAAGGTTATGTAAATAGAACCCGTGCTGACATGTCTGTTTATGAGACGATGAATTACAAAGGAAAGACATCTCTCTGACTGAGGCAAGGCTACTTACAGCCGACACAGTCAAATAATTAGGTCAAACCTCAGGGCTTTTTGACTTTCTGTGCTACCATTTACTCATATCTGTGCCCTTGATAAGGGCTTTCTTGAAAGGTTATTTTGATCCTAAATTATCAGAGTAACATGCAATATAAACTATTTACTAGCCCATTTCTTCTCAGCTGCATGGTCATTTCTGCATTTCCTGAGAGAAGAATACGTCGACTCTGGGATCCTAGCTTTTAAAGCCTTTGAGAATTTGGAGTAAAAGGGGGAAAATGTAGTTTGCAGAAGAAAACTTTTTTTTTAAAGCAGACAAAACAAAACTGATATCATCAGAGGGATGTGAGAAAACCTAGAATACTTTAAAAGCAGAAGAAACAGTATGGAGTATAAGAAAGATCTTGTGGAAATTAAAAACATTGCAGCAGGAATAAAAATTTAGTAAAAATTTGGAAGATGTTAATGAAATTTCCTAATAACCAAATAAAAAAGGCAAAGAGGTAGAATATAAGGGAAAGGATAAAGGATACAAGCAGATGGTTAGGCTTGGAGAGCTAACATCCAAGTAGTTACTTGTAGGCTCAAAAGGAGGCAGAGGCTACGGAGAGGAGAAAAATAGAGTTATAATGCAAGGGAATTTCACGTAACTGAAGTCACGAATTTCTACACTAAAAGTATCTGACACAGTCACTGAGAATGGCTCATACTGAGCCTCATCATCATGAAATTCCAAAATATAAAAGAGGAAGAAAAGATCTTAAAAATCTTCCAGAGAGAAATACCGTGTAATGCATAGAAAGGAGCAGCAATCAGAATGGCTCAGTCTTCTGAAGAGCCATTCAGAAGTGTAGCTGGTGGGAAAGGATGGAGTCCCTCATGGAAAATAACTTTCAACTTAGAATTCTATATCCAGCCAAACTATACTCCAATTGTGCAGCTAGAACAAGATAATTTTAAACATAGAGGCTCTAAAAAATTTATCTTCCAAGTACTCTTTCTCATGAAGCTAACAGGGGTTGTTACAACAAAAGCAGTGAAAATCCAGTAAAGAGGAAAACCTGGGATCTGGGGAACAGAGGCCAGCAGGAGAGAGGTTCTGGGAACCCCAGATGATGGCAGAGGGAAACCACGGCAACAGCGGAGCAGCGGGAGCAGGAGGAGCCAGCACTCCTGGAAAAAAATGAAACCTGTGGATCAGTAAGTGTGTCTGATCGTATTGGGAGGAGTTTCATAGTTCCTTCAGAGGATTTGGGGATAGGCATATAGAAAACAAGGCAAATGAAAAGCGCTAGGCAATTAATTCCAGGAAAAACACACTTTTAGGGCTGTCCAGCTATGGATCATATTTAAGTCATATTCATGTGAGCAATGACAATTGATTTCACCCAAGCGTAATAGAATCATGTAACTATATTGGGAGGGATGGTGGCAGAAGATGAAAGAGAAAGAGAGAGAGGGAGGGAAGCCTGTGAGAATATAAACTGCTAAGTTCTCATCTTTCATAACAGGAAGTCAATAGATAATATCTGAAACTGTCAAGTTAAGAAATAACTATGTAAGTCTGTCATTTAGAAATATAGAGACAAATACCAGAAGTAACAGCTAAAAAAGAGCTGTAATTGGTTTTCTCAGGATAAAGCCAGGTCAGGGTGGGTATTGCAGGAGGCTTCCCGCTTTTGATCATAAACTTTGTAGTCTTATTTATCTCTTTAAATAATAGATTATTTTGATAAAAATGCAAATACATTTTAAGAGCTAATATTAGAGCCTGTGGGAACCTTGGGGTTTTATCTGCACAGCGTTTGTCTCTGGCCGTCAAGCCCCTGAGCTGGTGCTGAAGTTGATTATTGACTGGTACTTGCCTATCCCTTTGCCAAGGAAATGATGAGGTGGGAGGGGGAAAGCAAGCAGACTACCAAGCCCCTGGCTCTGCCATCTTCCCTATCGCCTCGTGTCTTCGAGTGCCTGAGCTGCTATCACAAATACCGCAAACTGGTTTTGGCTACAACAATGGGAATTTATTGGCTCATGGTTTTGAGGATAGAATTCCACAATCTACGTATAGGTGAGGCTTGCTTTCTCCTTGGTGACTGCAGTTTCCGGGAGCTGGGCTTGCCTCTCTGCTTCCCATTCCATGGGATATCCTCTCCTTTCTTCCTGCACTCCCAGTTTCCACTGACTTCTGGCTTCTTCCCATGGTTTTCTCCTTAGGGCTTCCAGTAATCCACATTAAGACCCACCCTGGATTAGTTCGCCACATCTTCACTAAAAACATCTTCAAACGTCCTACTTCCTGTGAGTCCACCCCCACAGGGATGGGGGGACGTGGGCTAGGATGAAGAACATGTCCAAACTGGGGTATGTGACTCAATGACCACACCTCGCGTGGTAGGCTCTGGAGGAAGGCAGGGTTTCCCACCCCACCCACGACAGACACCTCAGCTGTCAGCCCCCGGCTGGGATGGTCAGGTTCAAGGGACTTGACCAGGGACACCTTGTCAAATTGCCTCATTTTCCTGGCCTCGCTTTCTCTTGCACTTTTTGACTTCATAGAGATGATGTGAAAAATCCCATCTCGGACGCACATGCTCAGAAACTTTTGCTTCTGTGTGGGATTGAAGAGACGCTGGTGCTCGTAAATTTGCTGTCTACGTGGCTAGCTCCATCCAGTAGTGAAAAGTGTGGTTATGCCAACTTTGAATGCTTTCCTTGGAAAAGCACAGGCCTAACTACCTGGGAAGTACTGGGAATCGTCTCCCCTTAACATGCCAGAGTAGAGCTTGAGGGGTCCAGAAGACTCACTGGGTGAAAACAGTTTCAAATTACTAATTAAGAACATAATGTTTTGTTTTTGTAAACAGCGCAAACTGATAAAATTACCTCCATTTAATCTATAAACTTGGATTTAGGCCTGAAGCCCCACCCAGGTTATATGTGCAAACACGTTCAATCAAGTTGTTAAATTATCGTTTCCTCTGCAGCATGGGGTTTCCAGAAAGGAATAGAAAGTCACAGGAGAAAGGTT
Source organism: Cabassous unicinctus (assembly GCA_029593785.1). Lineage (NCBI taxonomy): Eukaryota > Metazoa > Chordata > Mammalia > Cingulata > Chlamyphoridae > Cabassous > Cabassous unicinctus. The sequence continues at coordinate 12,902 of JAQZBX010049274.1, read as the reverse complement.
GGAGCTACCCACAATGTATGCTCTTTCTGCCAAGAACAGAAAATTAAAAGTTGAATGAAACCCACAGCTAAGAAATATCAAGTTAGGGCCAATTAATAAAATGTGGATGATTCATGTGTTGTGCTTCGTCACTGATCTACAGGGAATAAAGAGGCAGCAGCGCTGTCAAAAGGAAAAAAAGGAGCAGCTGCTGAAGTTGGCAGCAGATAACGGGTGACAGGGTGTTCCATAGCTCAGGCTTCCTGTAAAAGATAAATGACCGAGGAGCTGTAACACTTTTTTTTAATGAAATAAAAGTGAAAGTGGATTTCAGTTTTTATCTTCAATGAGCCAATGATAACCATATACCTTGAACATGTATGTAATGTTAAAGGTTTTTCTTTTTTTTAAATTTTTTTTATTTTTTTATTTTTGTTTTATTGGTTTTTTTTGTTTTTTTCTTTTTTAAAGGTTTTTCTTGTATCATAAAAGCAAGTTTGGAAAACACCAATAAGCAAAAAGAGAAGAAAATCATGTCTAATCCAACCACCCAAATATAATCACTAATGAAATTCAGCATTTGTCTTTCCAGAACTTTTTTCTACTCATAAACCAACTTTTCCACTTTTGAATATTAATTCCACTTTGTAAGGACAAACCAAAATACTGAAAATGTATTTCAAGTATCTAGAATATCATCAGTTACCTTTTTTTGAGGTCATTTGCCTTGTACTTCTTCTGAGGGATTTTTGTTTCAGCATGGAGCATGGTGTCATCCAGACTAATACAGGATGCTAAACTAACGGCAAGCATAGCTTTCTGGTTTACCATTCCAAATGTGAAAGAGACTTTCAGAAGCATCTGTGATATCTAACGTATGTGGAGCTGATGCAAATAGCATATTATTAATATAAATTGTAAGCTATAAAATAGTCTCTACCCCTTATTGGAGTCAATTGGGCAAGAGTATTTTTAACCTGAAGCTAAGTTTCATGCATAAAAATATGAAGCGGTTAGAAGATGTGTGCCTTCCAGATTCCCAACTTATGATTACTCTAAGAAACACATTGTTACTGGCTGGATGAAGGTGTTCTCAATACCTTTCCTGGAAGCCAGAGGCTTTAGATCAACATTTGTTTTTCTTTGAAGTAAAAAATCAATAACTAGGACAATATCCTGGCATATAAAAAAGTATTGGTAAAACTCCCTGTCTTTTCTATTTATAGAGCTTTCCTTGAAATCTCCCTTCAGCTTTATTTGAGGGGTTAAGTAGATGAGGCTAGCATGTGTGCATGTAGGAGAATGAAGTAGCTCTTGTGTGATACCCCCTTTTGGTTTTGTCCTATTTTCTTGCTCATTGTAAAACCAGGATCCTTGTGCATTAAAAAGGAGTTATTCTTTTACCCCCTTTACCCAAACTCTTCGTCCTCCTCTCTGCATTGATGAATCAGGCTCACGTGTGATTATCATCTAGTCAACAAACACCAGGCTCCCCTGAGAAAGGGCCAACAGCCAAATAAAATACAAGAATAACAACAACAATAATAAAGAGCCACAGCCAGGCGGGAACATGTCACTCTTCAATACCCACTCTCCTGGGAAGGAGAAGCAAAACGTTCTTCTGCGTGAAAAATTACAAATTGTGGGAACTTTCCTCATTTTTATGTTAGCAAGATGTAATTCAAATGTCCTCTTCTAAATGACACTGCAGACTACAAAAACAGTGAGCTATAATACTTTAACATCCTTCAGCCAATCTTGACAATCACATTTTTGTGTGTGGTATTCTTTATTAATATTAAATATATCAAAGTCATGCCTTACTGTTCTCTCTTTTAAGTGTTAAATCTTTTTTTTAAGATTTACTCTTGAGGATGTGTTAGGAAACTTGGAGTCCCACGCTGTACTGAAATGCTAGATTAGTTTCAGCTCACGTATTATATGACATTTGGCCTACTTCTCAATATTATTATAAACAACAAAAAAGTGAAGTCAGCAAGTTGTCTGAGAAATCTGACGATCCGCAGCCCACATATTCTCTAGACAATCTGGATTTCACAGCATGAGAGCACAGGCCCAAGGGGAGCTAGAAGAGATATTGGCCAGCAGATGATGGAATATTGGATTTGGGTTCTCTGTCGTTTTCAAATCCCGATGGTGAAAAAGGAAAAAAATGGGATGCATTTTATATATAAGCTTAATGTGAGATGTCAGTGACACTTATTTAATTTCCTTTTAAATAACAAATACATTTTGCATGCCATTCAGTGGCTTGCCAGTGCTTTTCTCAGAATTGTGAGTCATCGCTGGGCAGGTCCCTAAGAGGAGGGGACCCAGGTCTCAGCGTGCCTCAGGGACAGGGACCACGTGGTGCTCGCAGTGTCCCGCTGCCCTGAGGTTGCTGGCGCAGATAAGTGAGGAGCGCTGGCTGCAGAGGGAGGCGGCTGGCTTTAATCAGCCCAGTGGGCTGGGATGTGCCCTCTGCCTCTTCTCTTCCTTCCATGTTCTGGATCCACTCAGAGCAGAGGTGCCACGTTAGGGAGAACCCCCTTTTCCAAGCTGGATGAGTCACTGGCCTTGGCACTCAATTTCAACTCTTTGCCACGGTGGTAAGAAGCTGCTGAGAAGGTGGTATGTGGGCATCGCCTTTGACCCCATCTTGCCCTCTGACCCCTCCCTTTGCCCTCTCTGCTGTTGGGGAGTCCTTCACTTTTGTGGTTCGGAATCGGTGGGACTTAGAGAGGCATTCGGATAAAGAGGAAAATATTAGCCTTCTTATTGAAAAGGCTGGACTGGAAAATGAAGATTGACTCGGTGTGAATGAGGCTTCCACGGCTTTCGCTCAGGGCTGGGCCTCAGGGCCTACTGGGGGAGCCGCTGAATGGGAAGGTGCAGCCCAGAGGCCCAGAGAAGGGCATGGTGAGGAGGGCTGGGCCTGCAGGCCTACCTGGAAAAGGCAGGCTTGCTGGGGGAGGCCTCGCCTGCCTGTCCCTGAGGGCAGGAGCTCAGTGCCTTCTTCCAACACCACCTCCAGGGGGCAGGACTGAGCAGGTGTGTAGGAAGGGTGGCGGGAAGGGTAGAAGCCACCTTCCAATACTTTTTGTAGTGTTTAAATTTTAGGGGCTATTTGTGGGAAATGTGAAGAGTAGTGGGGGGATGTATCTTCACATATTTTCTCCCTCATCATCGACTTAGGCTTGCAAAATATTTACATTAAATTTATGACTATTCTGATTACATTTAATATTATCCACTAGAATAAATCTTTTAGAAATTTGATCATGCCACTCCCTTAGTGAAAATTTCCCAATTGGTTTTCCATAGTTGCTTGGATATAACCCATCATCCTTGCCATCTTGCTGTGGCTTTCCAGAAAGAACTGCCTTGATTTTGCCAGACATAGGCAAGCAAATTATTTATAAATCTCTTGGTAGCCCTTAGTGATTTTGGAAGAATGTTTTTCTCAATAAAGAATATTTTTCAGTTATCATCTTTTTTTCAACATGTGAGTAAGCTGATTTTAATGGCTGTTTCCTAGTATTTGTGAAATAAACACAGAATAGTAATAAAAATGACTATTTTTGTCATTCAAATTCTAAGAAATTGGTTGTTAAGGATTTCCAAACCCTCACGAAGGAGGGCATGTGTCCTGGTTCAAGTGGTTTGGATGGTGACCGTGAACAGGATTTAGCCATATGCTGCATCAGATAGGAAAAGTCAAGGCAACATCGTGTTTAATATAGAATATGCTACATTAAAAGTATCCTGAAAGGCATCCTTAACCCTTTATGAGAAGTATTTTAAATATTTTACACCCAAGAAAATTCGCACAACCTGTGAGAGTTAAGAGCAAGCTTGATACATTCAGCTGAGGGAGAAAGTGCCTGCCTGTTTAGTCTTTTTACCTAACTTTAAATCCACTGGGAGAAGAGACAGAGCTGTGCTGGGGATAAACTGCCTTGGTGTTGGTCTTGTGCTCAAATGTGTCCAATCAGGTAGAAATATCTGCAGGGTGTATGTTAGGAGAGATTACCTGAAAACTGGAAAATGTGGGATGAATTATAGAGATTACATTTCCACTTTTAAACAAAACCTTCACTGTTGCACAGTTTTTTCCAGCTTGTAAAGGGCTTTCACATTCATAAGAAAGTAGCTTTATTCATTCCTCCTTTAATAAATAAATATCGGGCACCGGCTACAACTGGCTCGACTTACATGGTTCTGACACGTGCAGCTGGGCACGGTGTAGAGTGCCTCCCAGTTTGGGTATGTCTGACGGCGTCCTGTGATTTCAGTCCAGCAGAGAAACCGTGCCCTTCTGCACACAGCACATCACATCAGGGGTCGCACCTGGGCTTTGTTCCAGTGGTGCCAGCCAGGTGTCGCCACGTGGAGGTGTGCTCTGTCTTCTGTATTGATGGTGGTTTGTGGGGAGTTACTCTGAAACCATGTACGCGGTGCCCCTTACGACTTTCACCCACAGGTTTTAGCATCCATTGGTGGTTTTCCCTCTCGTTCTTTCTCCCCTAGTCACTAGGGCAGTGCTCCCCTCGAAGGAAGAGCTTTTCCTCTCCCATTTGTTCACTGTCCCAGATTTCTTCATGTCCAGTGGGGGAGCCTTCAAGCTAGCTCCGGTGTACTTTGTTAGGATCATGTAATTTTTGAGCACTTTCTGTTGCTGTAAAGTGTTTCAGGATCAACTTGTGCTTTCCCTGCCCGTCTTGGAATCAATCATTTCTCCAAGAAGCCCTGATGCCTTTCAGTGTAGAATAGCGAATAGAAACTAAATGCCACGGCTGCTGGTCTGTCACTTCTTTCATATCTCTCGGCAGACAGAGCTAGGAGCTGTATACTTGCGCCTGTACGTACATACGAAGCTCTATCTGCACCTAATTCCATGTATAGATCTCTTTATTGTAAACAGGTTCATGCTGACCCTCCCAGTTCTAATCCAATACCACAGAGTCCACAGCTGTAACTCTCTTCTAGTGTGAGATACCTGGAAAATAGTTCCAGAATTGCTATTCCACATTGAGAAGAGCAAATATCCTAAGTCAAGTTTAGTATTTGTTTACAGAGGTTTGTTTGAAAACATAAAGTAAAATGCACAAATCTTAAGCATGCAATTCAACGAGTTTAGGCACATGCACATAGCAACGTGACACACACACCTATCAAGATACAGAAAATTTCCATCACCCAAGAGCGTTCCCTGGGCCCTTTCTGAGTGGATAACCTTGTCCTTTATGCAACCATTTTTCTGATTTTGTTCAACATAGATTAATTTTGCCTGTTCTAGAGCTTCATAGACATTGAATTATGCAATTTGTACTCTTTTAGAGTCAATGTTTTAGCACAGCATAATATTTGTAAGATTCATCCAGGCTGCTAATCAATAGTACTGTTTTATTGTGGAATAATGTGACATCCTGTGAATATACCATAACTTGTTTATCCATTGTCCTCTTAGTAGAAATTTGAGATTTTCCAGCTTGGGGCTACTATGAATATTTGTGTACATATATTTGTGTGGTCATATGTCTGCATTTCTCTTGGATAAAGACTTAAAGGTGGAAGTGCTGAGTTGTGGTGGGGGTGTATATTTACCTTTACTGCAAACAAGGAACAGTTCTCAAAAGAAGTGGCACCATTTCACACTCCTGTCAGTAATGTATAAGAACTCCAGCTGTATCTGCTTCCTGTGCAGAACTTGGTTTTTCAGTCTATTTAATTTTAGCCATTCTAGTGTTACGTGAAATGGTCTCTCATGGTGGTTTTAATTTGCGTATGCTGTGACTAATGATGTTGAATAGGAACACTTTTTCACGTGCTTATTGTCTGTTTTCATATCTTTCTTTGTAATGTGTTCATAATTTTGCTCATTTTAAAAATTGAATTTTTGTCATTTTTATTATTGGGTTGTAGGAATTTTTTTATATATTCTATAAACGAGTTCTTTATAAGATATGTGTTTTTTTAATTAATTAAATTTTTTAAAAAGATTTATTTATTTATTTATTTATTTATCCCCCCTTTGCTGCTTGTGTTTGCTGTGTCCATTCGCTGTGTGTTTCCTCCGTGTCTGCTTATCTCCCCCTTGCTGTGAGGTCCCGCTGCATCAGCCCACCGCGCCGCGCGGGCCGGCCTGCCCTCACAAGGAGGCCCTGGGAAGCGAACCCGGGGCCTCACACATGGTAAACAGGGGCTCTATCGATTGAGCCACATCCGCTTCCCAAGATATGTGTTTTGTGAATATTCTCTCCCAGTGTGTGGTTGCCTGTTCATTTTCTTACCAATGTCTTTTTTTTTTTAATTAAAATTTTTATTTTTATTTTTAAAGATGCTTTAGATTACATAAATATTACATTGAAAATATAGGGGATTCCCATATACCCTCCCCCTACCCCTCCCACACTTTTCCCCATTAACATCTTCATTATTGTGGTACATTTGTTACAACTGATGAACACATTTTGGAGCATTGCTACTAACCATGGTCTACAGTTTACATTATAGGTTACACTTTACACCACACAACTTTGTAGGTTTTGACAAAATGTGTAATGGCCTGTATCTGTCATTGCAGTGCCATACAGGACAATTCCAATGTCCAAAAATGCCCCATGTTACACCTATTCTTCCCTCTCCCTCCCCTCAGCACCTCTGGTGGCCAATGTCTTTATATCAACGATAGAGATTCTTCCATTGCTAGAATAATAATAAGTCTACTTTGGTCCATGGTTGCATTCTCCCCTTACGTCTGTTCATTCCTCAGTCTTGAGGCTTTGGGGATGGTGATGCCCACTCTGTTTCTGATTGAGAGAGGGCTTAGATCCCATGGGGCAGGTGGATGGAATTGTCTTGCTTGCAGTTGTAGATACTCTTTGTTTGGGGGATGGGCGTTGCCCATCACCATCCTTTTGTTAGTTGTCCTGGGTGAGTCAGACGAACTGGAGAAAAGGTATTGCAACTCTGCTGAGATTCAGGGCTCAATCTGCATATGAACAGACAGAAGATTTAAGTCTAGGGAACATATATTTAACCAATATAGTGCTAATTATAGGTTCAATTAAAAGGGACAGAAGAGCCATGTGTAGGGAAATCATACATGAGTCTAACTCCATTACATTGGGGAGTATATATTCCAAAGAAAAGCCCACTGACAGGGTGCTAAATTCCTGGGATTGTCTGCCCTTCCTGTAGTGTCTAGATGGCTCTAGAGCCCTCAGGAGTCGTCCTGTTTGAAGCACTGTTTACTGTGGCAGTCAATGAGATCCTGCGGAGACCTGCATAAGCGTAACCTCTGGAATGACTTCTTGACTCACTTTGAAATCTCTTAGCCATAAAAACTCATTTGTATTTAAAATTTCTCCCTTTTGGTCAAGGTTTTTCCCTTGATGCATGCTAGTTGGTGCTTACCAATGTCTTTTGAGGAGGAGATGTTTTAATTTTGATGAAGCTCAATACATCAATGTTTTATTTTATTGTTATTGTTTTCTGTGTCTAGTCAAAACCATCTCCTATTCCCAGTTAGTGAAGTTATTCTCCCATCTTTTCTTCTATAAGCTTTACAGCTTTAAGGTGTTTTTTTTTATCCCTTAGATCTACGATCCACCTTGAATCACTTTTCACGTAGGGTATGAGTAGGGGTGGTGGTTCATTTTCCCCACAATATATAGACTTGTTTCTGCATCATTGATGGAAAATATTTTCCTTTCCCCATTTAATTGCTTTTGCTCCTTTGTCAAAGTTGTGTAAGTGTGGCTCTCTTTCTGGACTCCATTCTTTTTCATTGAATCAATTATCTATCTTTGTATCAATACCAAAGTGTTTTCATTACTGTAGATTTATAAAAAGTCTTGTAGTCAGGGAATGTAAGCTCTCCAACTTTGTTCTTTTGTAAGATTGTTTTGGATATGTATTTCCATATAAATTTTATGAGCAGCTTATCAATTAGTTTAATAAAGCCTGCTTGGAGTATTATTTTTTTTGTTGCTTTAAAAATTTTTTTTAATTAAAATTTTTTTCCCTCTGGTGCATCACTGGTTCCTTTGTTCATGTCATTCTTTTCCAAATAGTTGTTTTTCCATCATTTGAGAAGGACTATTATTGATATTGTATTGAACCTATAAATCAATTTGAGAAGATTTAACATCCTAGCAATATTCAATCTCTTAAAGAATGAATATGGTATACCACTTATTTAGGTCTTTAATTTCTTTCAGAAATGTTTTGTAGTTTTTGTTTTAGCAGTCTGCTGTTCACTTTGTTAAATTTATTCCCAAATATTTTATGTTTTTGAAAACATCTTATACAAAGTTGCTTTAAAATTTTATTTTCTAAACATTTCTTGTTTATATATAGTACTGAAATTATATTTTGTATATTAACCCTGTCTCTTGCAATCTTATTAATTCACTTATTCATTTTAGTAGTTCTTTTGTAAATTTCTTAGGATTTTCATGTCATCTTCAAATTGAGACATTTTTACTTCTTCCTTTCCAATTTCTACGTCTTTAAATTTGTTGGCATAATGTTCATAATACTCACTTATTACATCTTTAATATCTATAAGAGCTCTAATGAGGACTCCTCTTTCATTGCTGATATTGGTAAATTGTGTTTTCTTTTTCCTTTATTATTCTTGCAAAGCGCTTATCATCTTGTCAAACAGCCAACATTTGGCCTTGTGAATTTTCTCTTTTTTTTTTTTTTTTGCCTGTTTTCTATGTTATTGATTTCACTCTTATCATAACTATTTTCTTCCTTCTGCTTCATTTGGGTTTAATTTGTTTATTGTTTTCTAAATTCTGTAGGGGACACCTAAACCCTTGATTTTTAAACTTCTCTTCTTTGCAACATAAGCACTTAAATCTATCAATTTCCTTCTTAATACTGCTGTAGGAGCATCTCAAAAATTTGTATAAATAAATATATACACACACATAAATGCATGTATATTTTTTCATTGTCATTCAGTTTGAAATATTTTCTAATTTTCCGTGTCATTTTTTTTGACCCATGGGTTATTTAGATATTAGTTTTTTACCTTTCCAAATGTTTTGGGTAATTTTCCAAATATATTTCTATTATTAATTTCTAGTTTAATTCTGTTGTGATCAGGAACGTGCTTTGTGAAAGTCCAATCTTTTAAAATTATTAAGGATTATTTTGTGGCTAAACATATTTCTATTTTAGGTGGGCACTATATGTGCACTTAAAAGAACTACCTATATTCTATAGTTCTTGGGTATATAAAATGTCATAAAAGTGGTAGAAAGAGATTTTCTATATCCTTAACTTTTTTTTTTTTTGTCTCATTGTTTATCCAATTACTGAAAAAGTATTTTTTTGTGTGTGTGTGTAATAATAAGTTTTATTTTTAGAGAAGTTTTAGATTTACATTTATAGAAAAATTACACTGAAAGTATAGGGAATTCCCATATAATCCCCCCCTCCACACACACACAGTTCCCCTATTATTAACATCTTACAATAGTGTGGTTCATTTGTTACAATTGATGAACCAATATGAGGCATTGATACTGACCAAAGTCAATAGTTTACATTATGGCTGGCACTTTGTGCTCTATAGTTTTACAGGCCTTGACAAACATGCAATGTCAGGCATCTGTCACGCAGTACCCTACAGAATGTTCTCATGGCCCCTAATACACCTGTGTCCACCTACTCATCCCCCTCCTTCTGAGCCCCTGACAACCACTATGTTCAGATCAGTGCTCCAAGTTCTTCCTGTAGCACAAGGTGCTAACTGCAATAGCCCGGAAGCTACTTTGGCCCGTGGTTACCCTCCCCCTTAGGTCTCTTCATTCCTCAGTCGTGAGGGATTTGGGATGATGTCCACCCTGACTGCTTCAGGCTGAGAGGGGGCTTAGGTATTATGGGGCAGATGGAAGGAGTTGTTTTGCTTTCCATTGCAGACACTTTGTTTTGTGGGATGGGGCATTTTGTTGGTTATCCAGGGAAACCCAAAGAACTGGATAGTAGGGCTCAGCTGCAACTTTGCTAGGATTCAGGGCTCAACCGGCATATGAACAATCCAAAGATTTAAGCCTCGGAGATCTATTTAAAGTGTATATTGAAAATCATAGGTTAAAATGAAAGGGAGTAGGAGAATCATGAGTAGGGGAATTGTAAATGAGCCTAGCTCTGTTATGTTGGGGAATTAGATTTCCATGTATTCCCAAACAGGGCCCGCTGAGGCGGTGTTGATTTCATGAGGCCGTGTGCCATGCCTCTGGTGTTGGGACGTCCCTGGAGCCACCGGCAGTGCTTTTGTTTGAGGCTTTGATTACTGTGGCAGTTTGTGGAATCTGCCTGGGACTGCATAAGCGCAGCCTCCAGAATGACCTCCTGGCTCAGGTGGAAATCTTGAGAGAGTATTTTTAAATAATAATTCAATAATTATTTTTAAATAATAATTCAATAATTCAACTATTATTGTGCACATACATTCTCTAGCTTATGTTTTTTGTCTAACAGTGGAAATGAGTACCTTGTGAAAATGTATCACAGCTTCTAACATGCTTTCATACAATGGAGACAGTAGACAGTGATTACCAGTATTAAGCAGTAAAGAAATACTCTGTGGTTCTACGAAAGCCATTCTATTCATTCCCCATTAAACCATTTTAGAACCTACTTGTGCCAGAGGAGATACCAGAGACAACAAACATTTTTCATACCCTTGAGACTCTCCCTTCCCAGATAGATAAGTGAATAATATAAACTTAAAATGTAATGTGAAAATAAATACAAGAAACCAAAAAGACACACACACACAAAATATATATATATAATGTGATATACTCTTCAATAGAGGAAATCATTACAAAAGATAATGGTTGTATGTCACTAAATAGACTATATTTAAGTAAATTCCAATTTACTTGAAAGCCTCAAATTATAGTTAGACATTACTTGTCTGGCATAATGAGAAATATCTGAGTATTATGCAAATACTATTGAACTTGGTACTAGAGCTGAATTTGAGTTCAGATTCTGTCACTTCAGTTTCTTCAATTATAAAACAAAACAAATATTTACACACACATGGAGTAGTGTTTAAGATTAAGTGGGAGGGAAGCGGATGTGGCTCAATTGGTTGGCTCCCGTTTGCCATATGGGAGGCCGCGGGTTCAATTCCCAGGGCCTCCTGGTGAAGGCAAGCTGGCCTGTGCGGTCATCTTGAGCTGGTGCAGCAAGATGACGCAACAAAGGGAGACAAGCAGACACAGAAAAACGCACAGCAAATGGACACAGCAAGCACAAGCAGCAGGGAGGGGATAAATAAATAAAATAAATAAATCTTAAAAAAAAAAAAAGATTAAGTGGGAAAAGAATTTATAGCACTGGAAAGCTCCTTTCCTCTCTTTCTATACTTTATTCTTTGGTAGTGGGTTATTAAGCCTAGCCCACCCTGAGGGGGCGGGGCTGGACTCCACCTCTTGGAGAGAGAAGTATTTATGTCTATTTGGGATTCTTCTGTAAAGAAGATTTGTCTCTTCTTCCCCATTTATTTACTTATCTAATCATTTAATTATATCAGCATGAACTCATATATATCTTTTTTATGCTCTGGGTTATAAGCCAGTAATACATTATTTATTTTGTTGCCATATATATATATGCCATATATATATATATATAAAACCTCTGCAAAATCTCAAGTATAAGACACTTGCAAGTGTAAAACTCAGGGTTGTTCCAAAATGGGAATTGATTCATGAATTAATAATACATTGCTTATTACTTAGCTCTTTTTACTTTGGCTTTGAAAGGCAGTCAATTTAATAATATGCTAAGTCAAAATGTGCACTACACTGGATTGACTAAATGCAGTTAACAGTCTGAGACCTGAGGCTTTTAGAGCTGGTAGGAATATTAGAGTACTATATTCCAAATCCCTCAGGATCAAATAATAAAAGGGACACTCAAAAAATGTAAGTGACTGTTCTAGTCAGGGTTCTCTAGGGAAACAGAATCAACAGGAGATATCTGTAAATAGTATGAGATTTTATAAGAGTCTCTCACGTGACCGTGGGGATGCACAAGTCCAAGTTCTGCAGGCAGGCTGCAAACCAGGGGCTCCGACAAAACTCCAGTGAAGGTCCTTGATGAGTTTCCAGGAGATGTTGGCTGTCCAAAGACGAGCTGGGAAGTTCTCTCTGAATGCTGAAATCACTTCTCCTTTTAAGGCATTCAACTGATTGGATGAAGTGTCACTCGTTGCTGCTGGCAATCTCCTTGGTTGGTGTAGATGTAATCAGCCATCTATGCAGTAAACTCACTGATGACTAAAGCCCATAAATGTCCTTGTATTACAATTAGCCCAGTGCTTGCTTGACCAAACACCTGGGCACAATTACCTGGCTGAGTTGACACATTAGCCTAACCATCACAGTCTATCCCTTGTCAACTTGGCAACCATACACATTACCCTAAACCATACTTAGCCTCTAAGTAAAAACAATAGAAGACATGCATATATATATATATATTTCCACCTAACAATGTTCAACTCTCCTGCATACAAATGGAAACACATTAATTCCCTACAGAATAGGGTCAAATCCTTGGGTAATAATCACTCTTAAACTTGACATCCTTAAATATTATGACATGAAACTAATACAGCTTGTCGTGTGATAAGGGAAAAGGTTGGGGAATGTATTAGTCAGCCAAAGGGGTGCTAATGTGAAACACCAAAAATGGGTTGGTCTTTATAAAGGGTATTTATTTGGGGTAGAAGTCCACAGTTACCAGGCCATAAAGCATAAGTTTCTTCCCTCACCAAAGTCCATTGTCACGTGTTGGAGCCAGACAGCTGCCGACATTTGCCCAGGGTTCAGACTTCTTGGGTTCCTCTCTTCCCAGGGCTGCGTTTCTCTCCAGGCTTAGCT
>JAQZBX010049273.1:0-19969 GCA_029593785.1 Cabassous unicinctus | reverse complement strand
CAAAATAGACTTTAAATGCAAAACTATTGTAAGAGAAAAAAAAGGATGCTATATATTAATAAAAGTCATACTCTATCAAGAATAAAGAATAATCAACCATTTATGCACCTAACCAGGGCACCTCAAAATACATGAGGTAAACATTGGAAAAACTAAGTGGAGAAATAGATGCCTCTACAATTATAGTGGGGGATTTTAATACACCATTATCACCATTAGACAGAACATTTTGACACAGGGTCAATAAATAAACAGAGTCTTTGAATAATGTTAGAGGATCTAGATCTAATAGACATATACAGAACATTATACATAAATACAGCAGGATATACATTCTTCTTAAGTGCATATTGATCATACTCTAGGAGATAAACACGTGCTAGGCCACAGAACAGCTCTCAACAAATTCATAAAGATTTAATTTATACAAAGTAATTCCTCTGACCACAACAGAATGATGCTGGAAATCAGTAAGCAGTAGAGGACCTGATTCAGCACAAAGATATGGAAGTGAAACAACACAGTCTTAGACAATCAGTAAGTCAAGGAGGAAATTGTAAAATAAATCAGTAATGACATTGAAACAAATGAAAATGAGAACACAGTGTATCAGAACCTATGGGAAGCAGAAAAACAGTGATGAGAGGGAAATTTATAGCCATGAGTGCCTATATTAAAAAAGAACAAAGAGCTAAAATCAAAGACCTATCTGCACACCTGGAGGAATTAGAAAAAGAACAATAAACTAATCCCAAAACAAGTAGGAAGAAGGAAATAACAAAGATTAAAGCAGAGCTAAATGAAATTGAAAATAAGAAAACACAAGAAAAAATTTAAAAAACAAAAGCTGGCTCTTTAAGAAGAAGAATAAAATTTGCAAACCTTTAGCTAGAATAACAGAGCAAAAAAAAAAAAAAAAGAGAAGATGCAAATGCATAAAATAAGATACAAGGAAGGGAATATCACCACTGATCCCTCAGAAATAAAGAATATCATATAGGATACCTTGAAAAACTGTATGCCAACAAGATGGATAACTTAGATGAAATGGACAAATTTCTAGAAATACACTAGCAGCTTACATTGACAAAAGAAGAAATTGATGAGCTTAACATATCAATTGCAAGTAACAAGATTGAATAAGACATCAAAAACCTCCCAACCTCGGTGGAGCAGCAACTCCTACTCTACAGCTCATTGGACTCACACAGGACAACTGGCAGGGAGATGATGATGGACCACGGAAGTCCCAGGGAATGAAGAGAGTCTGCAGCTGCAGGCAGGATAATCCCATCCATCTTCCCCATGGGATATAATTCCCCTCTCAATTGGACGTGGAGTGGACATCACCATCCCGGATTCCTCAGGATGGGGGGAAGATCTACGGACTAGACTGAACTTGTTTTTATTTTACTACAGACATTTTGTGATTCAAGCAATGGAAGAACTTATAACATTGATGTGGAGCCACTGGACACTGAAGGCTCTGGAGGCAGGGAGAGGGAAAAGCAGTTGTAATATAGGATTTTTTGGGGGACCTGGGCATTGTCCTAAGTGACATTGCAATGAAAGATATAGGCCATTTTATATCATCATATAACATGCAGAACTGTGTGGGAGAGAGTGTGGTCTACAATGTGAACTATGGTCCATGCTTAATGGCAAAGCCCCAGGATGTGTTTATCAACTGCAATGAATGTGCCACACTAATGAAGGATGTTTCTGTGGGAGGTTGTGGGAGGTGTGGGAGGTGGGATGTATGGGAATCTCTATATTTTTTGTGTAATATTTTTGTAATCTCATGACCTTTACAAAAAATAAAAATAAACAAACCTCCCAATTAAGAAGAGTTTAGGAAAAGTTGCCTTCAGAGGTGAATTCTACCAATCATTACAGAAAGAACTAATACCAATCCTGCTTAAACTCTTCTAAAAAACAGAAGTGGAGGGAACATTGCCTAACTCATTCTATGATGACATCACCCTGATACCAAAGCCACATAAAGATGCCACAAGAAAGTGAAACAAGAGATCAATCTCTCTAATGAACCTAGATGCAAAAATCCTCAAAAAAGTACTTGCTAATCATATTCAACAACACATCAAACAAATTATACACCATGACCAAGTGGATTTTGTCCTTGGTATGCAAGGATGGTTCAATATAAGAAAATAAAGCAATGTAATACACTACATTAACAGATTAAAAGAAAAAAAATCACATGATAGTCTCTATTGAAGCAGAAAAAGCATTTGACAAAATACTGCACCCTTTCCTGATAAAAACACTACAAAAGATAGGGATGAAAGGAAGTTTCCTCAACATGATAATGTATATATATGAAAAACCCACAGCTAACATCATATACAATGGGGAAATGCTAAAGCCTTCCCCTCTAAGATCTGGAACAAGACCAGGATTCCCACTGTCACCACTCCTTTTAACATTGTGTTAGAAGTACGTCCTTGAGCACTTAGGCAAGAAAAAAATATAAAAGGCATCGAAATTGGAAAGGAAAAAATAAAAATTTCACTATTTGCAGATGACATGAGCCTATACATAGAATGCCCTGAGAAATGTACATCAAAGCTTCTGGAGCTGATATGTAAGTTCAATAAAGGGGCAGGATATAATATCAAGATGGAAAAATCAGTAGCATTTCTGTACACCAATAAAGAGCAATCTGAGAAGGAAATCAAGAAAATAATTCCACTTAAAATAGCAACTAAAAGAATCAAATACCTAAGATGAACTTGCTAAAGATGTAAAGGACTTGTAGGCAGAAACCTACACAACATTGTTAAAGAAAATCAAAGAAGACCTAAATAAATGGAAGAAAGTGCCATGTTCATATATTGGAAGACTAAACATCATTAAGATGCCTGCCTTACCCAAACTGATTTACAGATTTAATGCAATCCCAATAAAAATCACAATATTTTCACTGAATTGGAAAAGCTAACAATGAAATTTAATTGGAAGGACAAGGGTCCCTGAATAGCCATAGACATATTGAATAAAAAAACAAAATTGGAGGAATCACACTACCAGACATTAAAATATATTATAAAGCTATAGTGGCCAAAATTGCATGGTATTGGCACAAGGATAGACATACTGACCAATGGAACCGAATTGAGAGTTCTGTTATAGATCCTTGCATATATGGATAACTGATATTCAACAAACAACCAAGCCCACTCAACACTTACAGAATGGCTTCTGCAAAAAATGGTCCTTAGAAAACTGGATACCCATATCCAAAAGAATGAGAGAGTATCACCATCTCACACCCTATACAAAAATTAACTCAAGGTGGATCAAAGATCTCAATATAAGAGGCAAGATCATTCAGCTCCTAGAAGATAATATAGGGAAGCCTCTATTAGATCTTGTAGTAGGAAATGATTTCATAAACTTTTACACTTATCAAAGCATAAGCAATGATAGAAAAAATAGATAAGTGGGACCTCCTTAAAATTAAAATCTTTGTGCTTCAAAGGAGTTATCAAGAATGTGAAAAGGCAGCCTACTCAATGGGAAAAAATATTTGTAAACAATCTATCCAATTAGGGCCTAATATCAAGCATATATAAAGAAACTTTACATCTCAAAAATAAAAAAACAAACAACCCGCTTAAAAAGTGGGCATAGACACCTCTTCAAAGAAGAAATGCAAATTGTTAAAAAGCACTGGAAAAGATGTTCATATCACTAGCTATTAGAGAAATTCAAATCAAAACTACAATGAGATATCTTACACCTATTTGACTGGCAGCCATTAAATAAAAAGGGAATTTCAAGTGTTGGAGAGGATTTGGAGGAAAGAGAAAACTTATCCAAGGCTGATGGGAATGTAGAATGTTGCAGCGATTGTTGCGGACCGATTGGCTGTTCCTCAGGAAGTTAACTATAGAACTGCCATAAGATCCAGCAATCCCACTGCTGGGTATATACCCAGAAGAATTGAAAGCAGGGACATTAATATTGGTGAGCATATGTTCATGTTGTTCATGGCAACATTCTTCACTATTGTCAAAAGTTGGAAGCAACCCAAATGTCCATCAAGATGAATGGATAAGCAAATTGTGGTATATACATAAAATGGAATATTAGTCAGCTGTAAAAAAGGAATTCAATATTAACACACAGGATAACATGGATGTATCATGAAGACCTTATGTTAAGTGAAGTATGCCAGTCACTGAAACATAAATATTACATGACCTTACTGATATGACTTAAGCAAATTGAACAGACTCACAGAGATAGAGTCTGGAAGTTAGGTAAACAGGAGACAAAAGGGAGCAGAGGGTGGTGAACTGACTCCCACTTGAGCAATATGAATGATAAGTTGGAAGGGTGTGGTTGGGCAGTAGATGGCATGGGAATGGCACAGTGATGTGAGAGGGAGTCTATGGGGTTAATCTGTGAGTGGGAGTAGGGTGGGGGTTTGGGTTGAGCTATCCATGGAACTGGGGGGAGGGTTGGAAGAAAGAGTAGGTGAAGTCTGGTGATGTGCAAGTCTGTGGTTAAAACTACAATGGTGGGAGTGATCTTTTGGCAAATATGACAGGGGAGAGTTACTGATGTGGAGTGTTGGTTGTAGGGTGATATGTGGGATAGAGTGCACCTGGGGCATGAGTGTATGGAATATGTAAGTGTTCATCTTGTCATATTGCGGTGTCTCAGTGGGTGGAGACCCACACAATAAAAGAGAAAATATTAAACTCCCATTCTAGGGAGTCCTGTTATGTTCTCAATTAGAGGGACAAGAATGTCTTGAGAATATAGGCAGTGCCTAATAAAAGAAAACAGATCAGTATGTCAAGCCCTCAATAGTAGTGCAAGTAATGATGAATCTTTTTCTTCAAAAATTGAAACTTAGTGGTTGCCATAGGTTCTGAGAGGATGGGGAGGGAAGAATAGAATAAATGGAGTATAGGGCAATTTTTGGGCATTGAAATTGATCTTCATAATGTTGCAATAACAGATACAGGCCATTGAAATTTCATTAAAACCTAGAAAATTATATGGTTCAAAATGTAAACCATAATGTAAACAATTGACCATGATTAATAGCAATGCTTCAATATTTGTACATCAATTGTAACAAATGTACCATCTGCATGTAAAATGTTATTAATAGGGGTGAGTGGAAAAGGGGGAGGGCATTGGATATATGAGAATCACCTATATTTTCTATGTGACTTTTCTGTAGCCTAAAGCTTCATTGAAGATAAAATGAAAAGAAAAAAAAAAAAGACACTGTGGGAATATATGGAGGAAGTTGTCACTATACATACAAGATAACAGATCTTAAAGTTGTGAAAGACACAGTGTCAAAAACTTTCATTTCATTTATAGTTTCCCTACTTATGGCTCTACTGCCCCTTTTATTTGAACCTATAATTAGCACTATACTTGTTAAATATATCCCAGAGACTTAAATCTTTGGTCTGTTCATATGCCTGTTGAACCCTGAATGTCAGCAGAGATTCAACACCTACTCTCTGTTTCACTGGACTCACTCAGGAAAAGTAACAAGAAGATGATGATGGACAACTCCCATCCCAAGCAACAGAGACAGTCTGCAACTCCAAGCAAGATAGCTCAATTCTTCTGCTCCATGAGCTTTAAGTTCCCTTTCAGTTAGAAGCAGAGTAGTCATCACTATCCCAAAATCCACAAGATTGGTGAATGAACAATGGACTAAAGTAGACTTATTATTATTTTATTATAGACATTATTTTTCTAACAATGGAAGAAATTTTATCATTGATGTGGAGGCACTGGCGATCAGAGGTTCAGAGGGGAGGAGAGGGAAGAATAGGTGTAACATGGGGGCATTTTGGGGACATTGGAATTGTCATGCATGACATTGCATTGATGGATACAGGCCATTATACATTTTGTCATTGCCTATAAACTTGTGTGGGACAAAGTATAAACTATAATGTAAACTATAGTCCAGAGTTAGTAGCAATGCTTCAATATGTATTCATCAATTGTAGCCAATGTACTGCACTAAAGAAAGATATTGTTAATTTGGGAAAGTGTAGGAGGGGGAGGCAGTTGGGCATATAGGAACCCCCTAAATTTTTATGGAACATTTATGTAATCTAAAGCATCTTTAAAAATTAAAAAAATAAAAAAAGAAGTGAAAGAGGGGTTAATACAATCAACACCACAGAAATAAGCATGAGTATAAGAGCATACTATGAACAACTGTACGCCAACAAATTAGATAACATAGATGAAATGGACAAATTCCTAGACACACACAAACTACTTATACTGACAAAAGAATAAATAAATATTCTACAAATACCCCTTTACCCCATAATGAAATAAAACAAAATACGGCTTTTGTTGTAAATGCATACTTTTCAATTTATTAAGACAAGATAAAGTGACTATGAACAAAAGAAATTACCATTAAGAGACTAAGAAACAAATAGAAATCTAAAATGGCTCCTATATTACATAGCTAACAAAATAAACATAAAGTATTATTGATTATATTTATAGATTATATCAAAACATAAGCAGCTGGATATTTGAGGGTTTCTTGCCTCTATTGATAAAGTTTCATGGCCCTTCGGTTGGACCCTATTTCCATTATTCTACTTTGAACTGGACTCTTTTCTTCCATAAGAAATTGAAAGCATCTGCTTGATTTAGAGTACTCTTATGTTCCACTACAAACATTAATTTTACTTTTTCTATATTCTTTGTTGTTTTACATTAAATTAAGTATGGGTTGCAATTCTTACGCATAACTCTACTTATGTAGAAGTCAGGTGTTAATGCGTAATTCCAATCATCTGGAAAAGAGGCAAGAATTAAAGTATTTAGTACTTTATTTTAGTACCAGGGATTTCATAGAATATTTGAACTTAATATTTTGCATTCTATTACATAAATATTTTACAAATAATCTGAAATATCCTCTTATGTGTGGAACAGCAAATGCAGACCTAGGAATACTATGAACAAGATTCATTTAATTTTTATACATAAAAAGCATAAAGATCAAGAACATTGAAATTTTTGAACACAAAATTCTAATGTATTAATTACTCAGATGAATTAGTACACACACACCTGCACATATACACACACAATCCTAGTGCCCAGAATGACATTGATTGACAGCACAGAGGCACCAACATTTTTTATTTTTTTCAATTCTCTAGATGCTCCTGATTTGCTATTAAAAACACTTTTGAGGGCTGTATGAATAAGGGTTCTCTAGGGAAACAGAATCAACAGCGGGTATCTGTAAATAGTATGAGATGTTTTAAGAGTCATTCATTTGACCATGGGGGTAACAAGTCCAGGTTCCAAAGGCAGGCTGCAAACAGGGGCTCTGATGAAAGTCCAATGAAAGTCCTTGATACTCTGGGAGATGTTGGCTGTCCAAAGATGAGCTGGGAAATTCTCTCTGAATGCTGAAATCACTTTTCCTTTTAAGGCATTCAACTGATTGCATAAAGCATCACTCATTATTGATGGCAATCTGGTTAATGCAGGTGTAATCAGCCATCTATGCAGTAAACTCACTGATGACTAAAGCTCATGTATGTACTTGTATTACAATTAGCTCAGTGCTTGCTTGACCAAACAACTGTACACAATTACCTGGCCGATCTAACCATCACAGTCTACCTCTTATCAACTCGTCAACCATACACAATACCTTAAACCATACTTAGTATCTAAGTAAAAATAATAACAGACATGCAGATATATATATTTCCACATAACAATGTTCAACTTTGTTGTGTACAACCAAAAATACATTAATTCCCTACAGAGTAGGATGCAAGTCCTTGAGTAATATTAATTCTTAAACATGACATTCTTAAATATTCTGACATGGAACTAATACAATTTGTCTTATGATAAGGGAAAAGGTTGCAGAAGAAACAAAGAAATTCATTTTGTGTACATATACAATCATATTGATAATAAAACAAGAAAGAAAGATTCATGAGATTTACAGTCCTCATTTCTGTAACTAGTCATGTGGTTGAAGCTCATATTTATCACTACCTACTTCCACTACCCATTCCATGTTCCTGTTACCATCAGCAAGCACTTCAGCTGGCCGTGGTTCTTTGCCTGGTGGGGTGACCCAACCTTTCATTCCTAAAGATATTGGGCCATTGTTAGTCCTGCTTCGATTGGGTTTTTGCAATTTTCCATTGACTTTAATCACAGGGCATGGCAGTACTAGGAGACACCCTAGAGGATCTCCTGTATTCCAGGCAAACTCTTCTTTACCCTCGTTATGTAGGTGCAGTCCTACTTCCCCATGATACTCAGGATAAATCATCCCAGCCAAAATACTTATTCCCTTTTTTGACTGTTGATTCAGAGGTAAGAAGAGCCCAAAGTGGACAGCTGGCAGTCTTAACTTCCAGTTCAATGGAATCATTGTTGTGTTCCCTGGTGGCAGCTCTTCTCATTTTTGGGCTAAGACATGTAGACCACCAGAGCTTAGGGTTGCAGGGACAAGAAACAAAAATTCTCCTAGTGGATCACTAGGGATAATAGTGAGTGTTGCCACTCCCATTTCCACCCCTTGATTCCTGGTCCCATGAATCCTGGTTATGGGAGAAACAGCACCACAGAGTGGATGCTGATTTAGAGCATGCACAGCCTCCTGGAGATCATTGCCCCAGCCCTGCAAGGTATTGCCACCTAGTTGGCACTGTAATTGAGTCTTCAAAAAGCCATTCCATCCTTCTATCAATCCAGCTGCTTCAGGGTGATGTGAAACATGGTATGACCAGTGAATTCCATTGGCTTGTACCCACTACCACAAAACATTTGCTGTGAAATGGGTTCCTTGATCAGAAGCAATGCTGTGTGGAATGTCATGGTGGGGGATGAGACATTTGGTGAGTCCACAAATGGTAGTTTTGGAAGAAGCATTGTGTATAGAAAATGCAAACTCATATCCAGGGTATGTGTCTATTTCAGTTAAAACAAATTGCATTTCCTTCCATGGTGGAAGTGGTCCATGTTGTCAACCTGACACCAGGTAACAGGCTGATCACCTTGGGAAATTGTGCCATATTGAGGGCTGAGTGTGAATCTCTGCTGCTGGTAAATCGGGCACTCAGGAGTAGCTGTAGCCAACTCAGCCTTTGTGGGGGGAAGTCCATGTTGCTGAACCTATGCATAATCTCTATCCCTACCTCCATGTTGAATGGGGATTTGGTGGAAATCACTACCCCTGCATCCTTCAAATCATTGATGGTGGCACTAATCTATGCAATTCCTCCAGGAATCTGGTATTGCTTTTGATTTACTATTTTGCTAGGGATAGAGAGTTCTAGTGGCTTCCATTTGGCCTTTCCTACCACATTAGCACCCACTCCACAAGTCCGGGATCCAATGTAGGGATTCTGCCACTTACTGGGTAGGTCTATTCTAATTATGCATTCTGGAACTGGGAAATAACCACAGAATAGGTCCAGGGACACACTGAACCTACTGTGAGATGCACCTTAGCTAAAACTCCACCAATCACCTGCTCTCCATAAGCCCTTACCCTGACTGGTGGTCCACAGTGACTTTTTGGGTCTCTTGGAATTAATGTCACTTCTGAGACAGTGTCTAGTAATCCCCAAAATGTCTCATCATTTCCTTCTCCCCAATCCACAGTTACTCTGGTAAAAGGCCATTGCTCTCCTTGGGGAAAGGTTAGAGGAAGATTAACAGTATAAATTTTTGGCAGTTCAACAGCATCCTTCCCCAAATGGACCTGGCCTTCTCCTCATTCAAGGGGTTCTGGGTCTGTAAACTGTCTTGTCTGGGAATTAAAGGGCCATGATTCTCTGCAGCTGTAATTTGGGTTAGGGTTTTGTTCACTTGACCTAGAACCCTTCTGCTTATACAGATCCAGTATAAATTTAGTAGACTGCCCATCTATAATTTTTAAGTACCCCATGATCTGTTAGCCAGTGCCATAACTCTATGTGACTCAGACTATTTTGTGAGACTTTGGTGATTATTTGCCAATACTTGACCTTTATTGGCCCTAGATCTGATCATGCCCATAATGATCAAGGATTCTAATTCCATTACATCCTTCCCTACAGTAATATCCAGACTACAGAGAAGAGCAACCATAGAGCACTTCAGGGAACATGGAGTTACTCTTACAAACTTAACTTAGGTGTGTACTCTGGACATTCCTGGTGTGGGTGGGCAGGTTGTAAATGGTAAATCTATTCTAGCAACCCAATCTCTCTTTACCTTTGAATTCCCTTTTCTACGATATACCAGGGAAAATTGGTATACAGACATTCTAGGCCATCTTTGGGTCCATGTTTCATTCAGTCACCCAAACAAACTGTTAGAACCCTTTCTTACTCCTCAAGCTACAGCAGTGAATCCAGAATTTCTTCTTAGTGATCCCATAACAATAAAATTAGCATGATCCACCTTTATATTCCTGCTACCATTTTCCCATACCCTTAGTATCCATTCCTACACATATTCCCCTGATTTCTGTCTATATAAGTTGGAAAACTCATGCAGGTCTTTCAGAGTATAGCATACTCCCTCAGTTGTCATACTTTGTGTTTCACCTTTGGAGGCTTGTTTTGATTTTAGTCTAATAACAGATCTCAAAGGGAAGAGGGGTGGTGGGGGTGGGTAAGGGGAAAGATTAGAAATGTTTTGTGAATTACTGACCTCACAGAATTCCTTTGCAATTTCTTCTGGTAAGATAGTATTAATCTCTTCAGGCAAGGGTTGGAAGGAAGATTCCTCAGGACAGGGTGGAGGCTGGAGTTTGGCTGGTACCTACCTCATGGCTGGGAGGAGGTTCACACTCCTTGGAGCAGGTTGGAGGTTGGGTGATACAAGGTTGACAAGGTGTGGTGTCCACAGGACAGGCCAACACAGATTTATCTAGCAAAGTCTTAGCAGAATTTAAGGTTCCAATGCCCCCACCAATATTATCATCATCCTATATGTCTCCATCCCAATCTTCTGGGTTCCACTCCTTTCCAATCAATGCCTTCACTTGAACCACAGAAACTCTGTGGGGTTGAGATTTTAATTTCTTTGTAACACTGCTACTCATACAATGATAGTTTGAGTTTGGTTTTCAGATATCTTAAGCCTGTGGCTGCAGGTGAGATTTTCTTTCAGAGCAAATATAGAAATTTTCACATCATTCATGCGGTGTTTAAGTTTCAAAACTTTAGCTCATCTCTTTCTTTTGTAACTGTATCCAGAGTATCTAGGATGAGCCAGCCAACATCATCATAGTTTTTCACTCCAAAAAACTCTGTTAAGAGGTTGGAAACACATCCACCAGATCCTTGCTTCTTATAAGCATGGAAATAGGGGAATCCAGTAATGATATTTTGTGTATCTCCATTGTCAACTCATGCCATGGACTATTAGTGGCCTCTTCATTATTGGAAAAGTAGTCATTAGTACACTTGAGTCCAATTAGAGTAGAGAACAAATTGCAAAACTCCCAGAACCACCATAGACATCCTATGTTTAAGATTCTGTTCCTCAAGACCCACTCCCAGTAACAACCTGTTGGTTCTCTAGGGAAACAGAAACTACAGGAGGTATCTGTGAATAGTATGAGATTTTATAAGAATCTTTCATGTGACCATGGGGGTTCACAAGTCCAGGTTCCACAGGCAGGCTGCAAACCAGGGGCTCCAATGAAATTCCAATGTCACTGATGACTAAAGCCCATAAATGTCCTTGTATTACAATTAGCCCAGTGCTTGCTTGACCAAACAACTGGGCATAATTACTTGGCCGAGTTGACACATTAGCCTAACCATCACAAGAGCCTATATATTCAGGTGTATCACATCAAATATAAAAAATGACATGAACTAAAAGAAACACCATCAGATGAAACAAAGCTAAGAAAAGGGACGGAGTATGGTTTCATTTTGAAGGGGATCTCACATGTTTCAGAGAAAGTTTAAGCTGGGCTTCCATGATAAAGTGCCATTGGAGGCAACATTTGAAAGAAGTGATACATTATGACATTAAGAATTCTTGTAATATTTTCAGGATGTTCTTTCATAATTTGTAACAAATGTTCCACAGCAATGCAAGGTGTCGATGATGGGATGATTTATGTGTATTTTACACACGTTATGCATGATTATTTTTTAAGATCACAATTTCTCTAACAAAAAAATCAAAATAAAAGATGAACAGTCAGTAGATTACCAGACATTTGAGCTAACCCTCTATTTGAAAGAAAAAATAAATATGAAAAAAAATCAAATGAAATTAAGACAAAGCAGTCAGAATTAAAAATGAGTAGGGCAGAAACACTGAAAGGAAAGTTCCAAATAAAAAATGGAAGTTCTGGAGGATATAGGTCTCAGAAAGTATAGTAGCAGCAACATATAAGGTCTTAAGTACAGCAAACCATTTAGGAAGGCAAGATCTGTATAGCTATGGGATTCAAGGAACTTGATGTAGAAACAGCACATAAATCAGGTGTAACTCTGGGAGTGAAAGTAGCTCAAGATAAGATAATATTTTAAGGCCATCATAAAAATATAAATGTGATTACAGAGCATGAACCTGGAAAAGTTACTTGGAGCAATCCCCAAACTACAGCTATACCTCCTTCTGATAGTCAAAATGCCTATCATATTTAAACATGGGAGAATAAAAGAAATACAATTAAATTCCATATAAAGGTATTTAATATGCAAAATGATTTAAAAAAAAAAACGAAGAATATTCCCATAATTATGAACATCAGAGCATAAAGTAATTCTTTATAGTAGGCAAATAAATACATTAATTTACTATACTAAAATATTATACAAGAAAATGAAACAGGATATTGAAGCTTCATGAGTATCATATATATCTGAAAAGAGAGAGATAGAATAGACATCTGGAGGATGTGAAAACATGATTCAATGAATGCAGAAATTAACTAAAAATTGAATAAAAGAAACAGAAATAGGAAAATTTAGTTAAATATAAGAGTGATTGTCATCATACAAAGCACTGTTAAGGAAAAATGTAAAGAAGAGATATGAAAAAAAAAATCAATTTGAAATAAGAAAATAAATTGAGAGAACATGACAGACTTAAAAATAACTAAACTATAGTTTTCAAAATGAAAAAACAACTCATAAATATAAAATGAATATAAAGAAAAAAATGAATTAACTATTTCCTTACTATGAGAATCAGCAAGATGAAAGACTGAGTCAAACAGTGTTTAGGTAACAGAGGTTTATAAAATTTATTAGAAAAGGTATAACTGAACAAACCTTCCTTTCCTTTTTAAACTGTATTGTAGATCTTATGCATATAAACAAGTCCAGTTATCATGAAATTACAACGTATGCAACTTTCTGAATTTGGCTTGTTCCACTCAGCATGATGTATTTGAGATCCATCTGTATAGATGAATAAATCAGTAGGATTTTTCCTTCTTATTTATTGGTTACTTGTAGTCTTTGTATACATGTTCTATAGTTATCTTGTCCATTTTCTCGTGAAATGACATATGGAGTATTTCGAATTATGCAGTATAAACAGTATCATACAGGTCTTCATGTGAACATATGTTTTCATTTCTTTGTTAAAATAAAAAAGAGTAAGAGTGCTGGGTCATAGGGTAAGTGGTTTCACTTCCTAAGAAAGGAGAATTTTTCTACAATGACTGTATAAGTTTGTGTTCCTTCCAGGAATGTTTGAGAGTTTCAATTGCTCTGCATACTTGTAAGGGCTTTGCATTATGAGTTATATTTACACATTTTTGTGCTAGGCATCTTAATATGTTTCTGAGAACACAGTGATGTTTTAAATTGAACTTGCCTAATGATGAATGTTAATGAGACTCTTTTCCTGGGCTTAGTTGCCATCTTGTTTTCATTTTCTTTAATCTTCATATTATTGAGTCTTGGGAGTTATTTTTTATATTATGGATACATGCTCTTTGTCAAATAGCTGTTTAGCAAATATTTTCTATAAAACTGTGACTTGTTTGCTTATTCCCTCATAGTCTTTCACAGAGCAGATTTTAATATGTTGGAATACAATGTATCCAGTTTTCTCTCATGGCTAATGTTTTTGTGTCATCTAAAAATGGGACTAAACCATGGTCACACAGATGTTCTCATATATGTACTTTAAAATTTTTATAGTATTAGGTTTCACATTCATTTCTAAGTTCTATTTTGGAGGCATTTATATATGGAAGAAATGATGAGTTAGTGTATCCTTTTTTGGAAAAAACCATTCAATTTTTTCAGCATTATTTTTAAAAAATACTATGTCCATCATAGATATTCCTTGACATCTTTGTGAAAAATCAATTGAGCATATGTGTGTGAATCTATTTCCAAACTCTCTAATTAGTTACACCTATCTACGTATTTATCTTTTCACCATTACCACATTCTGTTGATTATTTACCTTGATGACAAGTCCTGAAATTAGATGATATGAATCATCCAACTTTATTAATCTTTTTCAGATTTATGTTGACTAACTTAGTTCTTTGGTTTTTATCTAAATTGTAGAATCAGCTTCTCAATTTCTGAAAAAAACAGTAAGTTTTAATTGGTGCTTCCTTGAAATGATAGATTTATTTTGGTTGCATTTTTTAATTGATTGCTCCCAATTGGGCTGCCTAGCAATATGATATTCCTTTATGCCTTTTTTCATTTTATTTGAGATTCCATAGCCAATATTCCATATATAAGTTAGAATGTAAGGGTTTGGGATCTAATAGCCATGTATTATTCAAAAATTTTACAAGGGTTCCATATTAACATGGCAAAGTGCTAGTCTGAACTCTAATATTCTACTGCTTTACCACATAGAATATTACAGTTATCAGTCTACTTCCACATATTCTGTTAATACTTTTTATTCATAAGTTTGCAATATTCATATCTTATCTACTCTGTGAAATTCTTGATAAGCTTAAACTTTCTCATACCACTTAAAAGTGTATCACTTGACAGTAAAAACTATGAATTCTATTATTGGATATATTTTTATACTATTTAATTGCAAATATGTTTATGGGAAATTTGAGAAAATTGAACAAGTTTTATTGCAAGGAGGAAGAAATTGGATTTCAGTGTTTTGAGTTATTAACTTAATGGCACATAGCTAATAAGTATCAGAGCTAAGTTTATGTACTTATGATTAGATTTCCTGTCCAATCTTATGCCATATAATTTTCAATGAGAGTTATTTTTCTACCAGAGGAAAAAAGTGCATTCAATGTAATTATTTTTATCATAGAGCTTTTTGGTTTAGAAACTTCACTTGTTTACAACTGGAAAAAAAAATCATCTTGTTAATTTTCTGTCCCAAAAGAGAAAGAGTTTTCTCCTTCGGGCATCCCTTGTGGACTTCAAGGAGAGCTTGATTAACTGGTATAAGAATCCAAATGCATCACATTCCTAGGATTTCTTAATTAAGTGAGCAGCTCAGTTCCACAGGTAAAAAGAATGGGTTTTCAATAAATATTTTATAAACTATAAAGTGGAATCTCACACTAAAGTTTTTACTTTAATATTTAATTAGATATTGGGAGTCCTGTTAGAGTTGTATTAAAAATAGAACCACATGCCTTCCACAGAAAAAACAGGGAAAATAGGAAAAGCTTCCAACATATTTGGTTCAGTAGATGTAAATTTGCTATTTGCTTTAATAAAGATAATAATCAGAAATAAGTACACTAGGAATAAAGGACTACATTTTTATATTAATAAAATTTTTAAAAGGAGAGATTATTAACTTTCCACTGTCCATTTGGTATATGCAAAAATAATTATTTTTCTGACAAAGGAATATAAATATATTTAAGACTATTTTACTATTTACTTAATTGATTTAGAGACCATGGTAGTTTTTGTTTGTTTATTTTAATTTCATTTTCTAATTTAGCTTGATGGTTTTAAAAAAGAATTTCAATAGGTGAAGGTATTATTCTGTGTTTTTTCTTGAGGATAAAGTTCCAAAATATTGGCAGATCACAATAAGATTGCAACATGGTAGAGTGGAAATACCTTAGATTGTGGATTTAAGAAACCTTGACTTGAATCCTGGTTCTGCTATTAACTATCTGTCCATTAATTGTCATTTTTATTCTATAATTTTCATAGGTTCAAATGAGCCTTTTTAGTAACTGCATATTAATGAAACCATTAATTTTATATATTAAAAGTCTTTCACTTAGATCTGGGAAGTTAAAGGCCTGTTCCTTACTTCTCATTGCAGTAATTTTAAGCTGATTTGCTCCTTCTCTTCTTGACATATGAACATCTCAATATGACAAAACCTTAGTGTATTTCGTGTCACAGAGATAAATCATTGTAGGTCACTGAATACAAAACAGCTTAATTCATGGCAAATGCTTCACTCCTTTAAAGCCTGGAAAATACAACTGACAGTTAATTAAGAATAGCTTAAACACTTTGGTCTTTGACATGCTACAGAAAAAAAAAGTTACCATCAGGAAATCTCACTTAGTATAGTGGATCTTGAATTTGCGAGTTGTTGTAAAACTAAAGTTTTCAGTGCATATACAGATGTCACTTTAAAATTTTGTTTTGTTTTGTTTTGTCATGCACTATTCTTCTTTCACATTCCACTAAGTGAGAAACAGTCTGAATGCCTGGAGAAAAATAACAGAAATCAAACACTACTTTGTGGCAAATATTGTGATTTAATTCTTTAACAATAGCTTTTGAAAACAATTTTAATCTTGATCATTGGGTATCCTTTTTTTATTTAATTCATAATTATTTTAGAGTCACATAAACAAGTATAAAACATTAATGAAATGGCCATGTTGACTTCTTGAGAGAAATATGTCTCAAAAATCCAGCCAAGTACTTTGCAGTGATAGTGAGCATATGAACAGAGGAAAAACATATATTGCCGTTAAGCTAAAATTTGAACAAAAATAATAGTGGTACAAGAAGTTGTAAAGGCTAAAAACTGGTAATTTATACATATGTATTTAAAAAAAACAAAAAAGAGATTGTACTCTTTTTGACAAAACGTAAGTTGCATCTACCTTCAGAATACCTTCAGAATACCACCGCTGCTCCTGAAGGAGAACTGGAATGGAATCCTTGGCAGGGGCAATCTTATGGTCTGAAAAGAAGGCCCTGTAAGAAAAGTTGAAATATTAACTTATCCCATATGTAAGTCATTCAGAAAGTATTTTAAATTTAAATAATTTTCACATTGTTTCTCATTTATATTTAGTATAATCTTGTGATGTGAATGTGGTTCCTCCCATTTTCTAATTATGACTATTTTAAAAAAGGCATTTCATGCACATTATAGCAAATTTGATACTAGCAATCAGGTGTGTACTTTTATTATAATATTTCTGGACATAAAAATCACAATATTCATTCATCTCTGTGATTTTAATATGATGAAATGTGAAAATAAGTGGTAGAAAATTTAAAAAAAAATAACTGGAAAATATAGCACATAAATTCACAGGATTTTTGGTTGTTTGTTTGTTTGTTTTACTTGGCTCATGTGTTCAAAATTGAATGAACATTTCTTCATTTATTTTAAACAAACAAAGAAATGCATCCATTTGGGCCAAATTTCATTATAACTACCTATCTTATCAGATCCTAGGATATCATTACACCATTCTAGGGGGAAAATGGTGATTTAATTGGGCAGACTCTATTTTTGTGGAATATTACCTGGAGCACCTATAAACGTATATCCGAATGTCTGTGCTGTCATCAGATTTGGAGATGT
Source organism: Cabassous unicinctus (assembly GCA_029593785.1). Lineage (NCBI taxonomy): Eukaryota > Metazoa > Chordata > Mammalia > Cingulata > Chlamyphoridae > Cabassous > Cabassous unicinctus. Next base: position 2,179 of record JAQZBX010049273.1, on the reverse strand, counting down.
ATAGTATTTTGTTGAAGAATGTGACTGAAGTCACAATGTTTATATTGAAGGGCTTCACAGATAACATTAAGCTGAAACTCTTCCTATTTTAATTATTTCTAGTTATCTATACCTTTACTTTGATAGGGAATTTTGGACTGGTTGTATTGGTCATTGGGGATTCCCGGCTCCACAATCTCTTGTACTATTTTCTGAGTGTGTTGTCATGCTTGGATACCTGCTTTTCTTCAGCTGTCACCCCCAAAATGTTGGTTAACTTCCTGGCAGTGAATAAAGCCATTTCATTCCCTGGGTGTGCAATGCTGATGTTTCTTTTTGTTACTTTGGGACTACTGAATGTTTTCTGCTGGCTGCAATGGCTTATGATTGCTATGTAACAATCTACAACCCGCTGTTCTATTCAGTTAATATGTCACTCTGAGTCTATGTGCCACTCACCATTGCTTCCTATCTTGGTGGCCACTTTTAGCTTATCCTTTTGTGCATCCAATAAAATTAGACATGTCTTTTTTGACATTTTTCCACTTCTCGCTATTTCTTGTTCTGACACTCACATCAACCAGCTTTTACTCTTCTAGTTCGTGGGGTCTATTAAGATAATTACTATTTTGATAGTCCTGATCTCCTATGCTTTCATTCTGATGGCCATTCTGAGGATGCATTCTGCCGAAGATAGGTGAAAAGCCTTTTCCACCTGTGGCTCTCACCTAACTGGAGTGTTAATTTACCATGAGACAATCCTCTTCATGTATGTGAGGCCAAGTTCCAGTTATGCTTTAGACCATGATATGATAGTGTCTATATTTTACATTATTGTGTTTCCCATGCTGAATCCCATCATCTACAGTTTGAGGAGCAAAGATGTTAAGAAGGAAATGAAAAAATTGTTTGAGAGAAATTGGTTCATAAGTAAAGTACAAGTTAAGCATTTAGTAAAACTAAAAAGAATGTAGACAGTCAATCCATATTTCTCTGGTGAGAAATGAGGGAAGAAAATATCTTCTTTTTAGTTAATACTTTTTTCATATACCAGAATATTTCCAAAGAAAACATTAATCGGCCCTCCAATGCAACATTTTACAAATGTAGATAAATTGCATCAGGGGTATGCCAATGGCTGTCTTCAAACTGATCCATATTAAATATTCATTGATAAACTCATGTTAATATTGTTAGTCTTTGTGTAATTAAATTTTTGTTAAATATAATTAGAGGCCATGTATTCAGGATTTGATGGCTTGCTATAACCTCACATTGTTTATAGTAAAAGTCTTAGGCTTTTATTACAAAAGGAATTGTTCTTTCTCAATCCCTGTGAATGACCTCCCAAATGTTATTTACTTGTGCCAGTGTATGCAATCTCTCTGGTTTGTCCTCTGGAAATGCCGTTTGCAATGTTTGGATGAACACAAAAGATTTTTTACTCCATTATTTCCTTCCTACTGTGCAGTCACAGAAACTGATTAGATCCATTCTGAATATCCCCAAAATATATTTATGATGTGATAATATTTGTTGAGTGTATAATTCATGCTCTGAAAAAAACAAATGAAAGTATATTTTTAACCATTATTTAGTCTGGTTTGTTAATTTTTTCCTAAGTTTTGTTGACTTGAAGACATATTAATTGTAGAAATTTACTTTCCTTTCATTGGAATTCCCTGTTTCCCAGCAGAGATATGTAGGCCATGTCTCCACCAGATCAATCCCATCAGAAAAAAAAAAAAACTCATCAAAGAGTTTACTCTGAATTATTAAATTGAGATACAATCTAATAATTTTCAAGACCATAATCTCTATTCAATTTTGCAAACAGAATTCATACAATACTACTGGAACAACCAGGTTTTATCGTGTGCTGTAGTAAATACTCAAAATTCCTCTAAAAACTACAACTACAAACAAATAAATTTTCAGAGACACAACACTGACTATAATGTGATAACATGTGATCCTATAGAGAAATTAAGCTACTGACCAGCCGGGCCTGACCTGCTCGTGGGAAAGTCAGTAGGTAGCTTCAGCGCCGCTTCCATGCAGTTTCGCCGGCAATGCGATTTAAAGTCCTTAAGAATCTCTTTTTAAAGAAATTTATTTTTATTTATTAGCCCCCTGTGTTAATAAACCCCATTATTGAAACCCAGAAACTTTATAAAGGGAAATAATTTGAATTCTGTGG